>AZIM01006676.1:24792-36390 GCA_000516915.1 Ophiophagus hannah | reverse complement strand
GATAGATAGATAGATAGATAGATAATCCATATATATATATGGAAAGACATGTTAGAAACACAGACACTTGTATACAAAGTCTATTTTCACAGACACCAGAGAACAAAACTGTAGAATCCTGATGGAACGTATTCAACGCTGAGACCATGAAATTCTAATTACCTGAAGACAGCTGGAAGTTCTGATAAAGCAAGTCTGTTTTTTCCCCATTCCATCTCACGCTGTCCATATTTGCAAAAGAATGTAATTTCTTTTACTGGCAGTCAGCTTAATCATTTGGAAAGTTCATTCAACTTTCTAAAAACTGCCCTGAGTGAGGAACTGGATCAAAATAAATCAGCTGAGGATGCGAGGTATCAGTTATTGGAAGTCCTAGAGATTATAATTCTATTATTATTATTATTATTATTATNNNTATTATTATTATTATTATTATTATTGCCTATTGTTGCATAAAGTGCAGCTATATATGAATTAGACAGCAGCTAAACCTTCAGTGTATTACTGTTTTATATTTAAAGCCAGGGGAAGAGTGAATGAGCATTGCAGGATATCATGGTAAAATAATGCAAGCTGTAAAGTGGAGATACCTCTATTTTGATCGTAGAAATTCCAGCTGGCAAGGTTCCTTCCACTAGCTGTGGGACACTGCAACCGTCGTAAATACACATTAGTTGCAAGCGCCTGGATTTTGATCATGTGATCTTGGCGATGATGCAATAGTTGTAAATACGAGGACAGGTTGTAACTTTGAATGGTTGCTAAACATTGTAAATTGTAAGTTGAGAACTGTTACGTTTACAGCTATAGATGCCATCTTGATACTTATTAAATCCACACAAATCCAGACACCCCTGCATGCAGATTTTTTTTTTATCAGTGGGACTATCTGAATAGGACAGTGGTCTCCAAGGAAGAAATAGGAGATGACCAGGCTGAGCCCAAGGGTCATTAGCTTCAAGTCTTACTTCTAGCTTGCTTCTTTCCTTGATTAGTTTCCATCCATTGCTTCTTGTCTTGCCTTCTGCTGCTTTGGAGAATAGGACAACCATCTCTTCTTTGACTTTTATCTACCACCAGTTTGACTGCTAGTAGTTCAGATTTAATTTTATTCCCACAAGGTACATTGAGATTGAGACAGAAAGAAAGATGAGGTTGTAGCCAGACTGTGAGCGTCGTGGTTGGGTGAGGACTTCGTTCCAGATTCCCAAGACCAAGCAGAGAGCTTAAGCTTGCAATAAACCTTCATATTAATTTGTACTGCCTTAAAAAATATAGCTAAAGACACCACTGTGTCCTTCACCAAGGTGTTTTTAAGACTTTGCCAAGGTAACATTGCACGCTGTCCAGATGTCCCGTCAACAGTCATCAATAAAGGCCTAGGATGATGGGTATCCCCAAGTCTGATGACATTTGGACACAGGCCCTCTCAGGCTTGGCCTTAGGTGTCCATTAGCATGGAGAAGTTGAATATTTCTGGGACGTCCACAAATGCCAATTAGAAAAAAACAACAAACAGATTTTAGAACATATCCTCTCTTCACAGCAGCATCGCAATGAGAAAGTCTGAAGGAGGTCAAATACTGCCCATCCCAATTTTGGGGGGTGGGTTGAGAGGGAGGGGGGCAAAAGAAGGAATGAAGGATATCCTCACTGTGAGAACCTCTCTATCGCCGAATGCACGAATCCCCTCAATCCCCTGAGCATTGCGTGAAATTATCAAGAAACGGCAGAGCTGGCCAAAATTTGTTAGAATGCATCGTAATATGAGACCTCCGAGCCTGGCCCAGCCGGGCTCCTGGGAACTGAATTCTTATTTCACACAAGCCATGCCAGATGTACAAGTATAGACTTTCGTTCCAGCCCGGGAAACCAAAGAAAGCAAGATGCAAGATTGGTCTCCCGGCTAATTGGGCAAAAGGACCGATCACAAAAGGTTTATTTTATCGTGGAAAGTCTTCTTGAGCGAAAGAGGGTCTTGGTTTCATTTCGTTCAGGGTTTTGAGTTGGGTTCTTCAGCTAAACAGCTACCCTGGTTTTGCTTGGGGGAGGTAAGGGGCAGCCAAAGGTGTCGGTATGGCTGTAGCCTCACCTAGAACCAGAGCTTCTCAACCTTGATAGATAGAAGATGCGTGTGCGCCAAGGTACTTTTCCAAAAGGCAACTGGACTTCCTTGGGTTTTTTTTAACTCCTTGGAAACATTTTGATTCTCATCCAAGAAGCTTCTTCCAAACCTGGTTTTCAAAGGAAAAAAAACCAAGGAAGTCCAATTGCTTTTTGGAAAAGCGCCGTTGGGACAATCTCGACCTGGATGATGGAGAATCTCCATAGAAATTGAAGATGGGTGGACTTCAACCCCCAGAATTACCCAGCCAGATTTGGAATTGATCTGAGGGGGCAGTGAAAAGATCTTATATGGATGTACCCAGAGTTTCCCATTGCTTTTGCATAATTAGAGTGTTTTGAATGAATCCCTGATGTTCCCAGGGATTGTCTCTAATGGGAGATCACAGGATCCTTTTCTTCCTTCCTTCCTTCCTTCCTTCCTTCCTTCCTTCCTTCCCTTTTCTCCCTTCCTTTCTCCTTCCCTCCCTTCTCCCCTTCCTTCTCCCCTTTCTCCCTTCCTTCTCCCCTTCCTTCCTTCCTTTCCCATTTCCTTTCTTTGTTCCCTATTTCCTCCCTTCCTTCTTTCCTTCCTTCTCTCCCTTCCTTCCTTCCTTCTCCCCTTCTTTCCTTCCTTCTCCCTCTAACCAGAATTAATGGACTATAAAATTATGGGCAACCTTGATCTGATTTTAAATTTCACTTGAGAGAAATTGATATCTTTCTAAACCTTTGGCCTCCTGTATTTTTTTTAATGAGTGTGTGCAAGGTTTGGTTTTGTTATGTTTTTCGAGGGCAGCGAAATCAAGTTCAAAGCAACATCACCATTTCAACCATAAATATATAAATTCATTTTTATAGTTTTTCCTTGTTCACATAGCACATACAGAACACCGAGAGTTACACTTATAGGAAAACACCCACAGATATTTTTAGTAAGGTGTTTTCCTTTCTCAATACATCCAGATTTTGAATGAATGGGACTTTGAAGTCTAAGCAATCATCAAAAGGAAAACTTCCTTTTCATTCCAATTACTTTAATAAACGTGTGAGTATCAAAGTTTGTTTGATCGATTTTAACACCGAGAGAGGAAAAAAAAAATAATTTAAACCAGCAACCAAATCCAAATAAAAATCATGGTAATGTCAGTCATATTGCCATCCATGGAAGGACATGGAGTTTGTTTAACATTGGACACATAAAAACACATCCACATCTGAACGCACAAATTGGAAACAGAAACCTTATCTGCAATATGGGTCCCTCCATTCAGACATAGATGGTGGGACTGGTTTCTTTGGAACTGTTTTAGTAAGATTTCATACAACCAACACAATGATAACAAAGTTATGCAAGAGCAGGAGGGGAAGAGAAAAACACAACTCCTGTCTATAAATTACATATTTGAGTTCTCCATGATGGCCCCCTTTGCAATAATGGGAAGGTTTGAGGTTTCTCTGACTATTCTAGGCATCTCAAATCTCAACTCTTCATGTTTAATTCAGCTTTATTCATTGTCTTTCCTCAAGAAGAGTCTAAAGGGACATCTTTCATTTTATCCCCACGAGGTAGACTGGATTGAGAGAGAAAGAAAGATGGGGTCATAGCCACACTGTGAGCTTCCTGGATGGCCAAGGACTTTGTTCCAGATTCCCAAGACCAAGTCAAACTCCATTAAGCACCATCCTGCACTGGTTCTGCTTATTTCTTGGCCTTCTCTGGTACAAAAAAGGACACAGGGAAGTTAACCAAGAATTCTGAGGGTTATGAGATAGGATGTCAACCTTTACTGTACAACTTAGGTCCCTATTGCACAGGAAGCCTTCAATTAAACATTTTTATTATTCCTGCATCCTGGATTGAGCCAAAGTCCCCTATGGTTAACTCCTAGAAACATGATCTCATGGACTATGGACTTCTTCTGTCATCTGCACAACCATGATGGTAGCTACCAGGAGAAAGGTTCTTTGCAGAGGTCTTGTTCTGTCATGAATTCCTGGTCAAAAAACCTCTCTTTTTCTCCTTCCCTCTCCACCACCATGACCCTTTTGACCAACCTGATCAAACTCTGAAGCTATTTTAGCTGAAAGGGTCTAACAGAAGAACCCCACTAGAGGTTTCTTCTTTACAGTGCCATACACAGTAACCCAAGTCAAGGAAGGTCATCTGGCAAATTAAAAACAAGCTGGTAAGCTGGGCTATCACTATATTATTGAGTCCTATATTTTCAGAGGAAACTTGACCTTCAGCTATCTGAGCCAAACTCAACAAGAAAGGAATTCAAGGCCCATTGAACTGGACTAAGACTCGACCCCATTTCTGTCCTTGATGGAAGGATCTCTACCAGTGATGGTGGAAAGCAGGCCATGGAAGATCCACCACCATTGGATGAGATGTTCTCACATACAACCAACCCATTTCTCCTCCTTTGGAAATATAGGACACCATACTTACATCTTTCTCCTTTTCCTAATAAAATAAATATACTTTAAATGAGATAAGCTATCCCTGCTAGAAAAATATGTCCATAAAATGCATATCCCAATCTCATTCTTTTTTTTTTTTAATATTCTGGCTCAAAAAAACAAAACAGGATTTCTTGGGTATAGAAAACCATTCATTTTAGATTGAAAAATACAAGCATCACCTTTAACACATACACCCCCCAAAAAAGAAAACACTAATTTTTTTGAATACACATAAAGCATTTTTTTTTCTCTTTGTTTAATACCAAAAATAAAGAATTTTATGTTTTCCAGCAAGGTTGTTCCAGGCCACAGCGATATCAATACAGTAGGAGTAACAAGAAGAATTTTGTACATCTCACACCACTGAAACAGATGAAATCGGCAAAATGAGTTGGTTTTTCCACAAAGGTTTGGTTTGGTTTTACTTGCATATAACCTAGTGCTTGCTTACCCACACCAAGCCTTTTGTCAACATTCTTAAAAAATTATTCTCCAACTCTGCATCTTCAAGAAAACCAAGGAATTTACGGAACCTCTGCACCCCGCTGAGAATTAAACATTCATCTGAAGACACGTCTTTGCGTTCTCTAGAGGGTAAGAATTAGCATTCTTCATCCAAAAATCTTCCTCACATGAAGTTTTCTCATGATTGGGCTCGGCTTTTGAGCCATGAAATTTAAGTAAACATGATTTATAGTAGGTGATCACAAACCAATCCCTTCCAGTTAACAGAGTCTTCTACTCCAAACCCCCTGCCCAAGCAGGAAACCCTACACCATTCCAAACAAATGGTTGTCCAATCTCTTCTTTAAAAACTTCCAGTGTTGGAGCCCCAACAACTTCTGGAGGGAAGCCGCTCCACTGGTTAATTGTTCTAACTATTAGGAAACTTCCCAACAGTTTGTCCATCTTTTCCTGGCTATACTCTCCAAGAAAAGATGGCAACCGTTAGACCATCCAATGAAGCCTGTCCACCATCTTGCTAATCCTTCAGCAACTCTTTGAAGGGCAAGGGAGGGGGTGGGGAAAAACCCAAATACTTGCTTTAAATAATATATTGTGAAAAAGGAAGAGGCCGGGGAGAAAGGAAAAAAAAAGGGTAGACAAACCAAGAAACATTTAGAAAATTATGCATAGGTATACCATTTTTATTTTAATACATTTCATTAGTCTGCACCCCCCGCTAGGAGAAATAAAAACGCCAGAGTCTTGCATGATCCCATTTCATTGCCGCTACACCAGTCTCTTATATCGGATTATTGGTAAATGTAGTCCAAAACAAAAAAAAAAGAGAGAGAGATAATAAAATGCTAGGCAAAAGAATAAAAAGAAAAGCTCAATAACTTGATGGTGTAAAAAAAAAAAAAAAAACACAACCCCCAAATAAAANTGTATGTTTTTATGATGTAAGCTGCCCTGAGTCCCTTTTGGGAACTTTTAAATCACCAAGCCAAAAAAAAATTAAAATTAAAATTAAAATTAAAATTAAAATTAAAAAAAAAAAACCCACTCTAGATTCTGCCCTGGCATTTGATACATTCCTGTTCTTGGTGGTTGTCATCGTTGTGCCATTGTTGTTTGTGTGTATGTGTGTGTGTATATGTGTCTCCAAACTCCGTTTGAATCTGTCCGTCAGCATCTCGGCCTCGGGCACATTTCTCGAGAAAAATAAAACGGGCAAGAGGGGAATAAAATAAAAGCACCATTGACAGTTTTTTTTTTTTTAGGAAGTCTGCTGTCCACGTAGTGTTCATTGTTCATCCTCATCTTCTTCTCGTTCCATTCACATCACCGTTTCTCGATTTCATGGATAGGGAAACGTCGTATTATTTTGCAGACTGCTACAGTACTTCCTGCGATGTCATATTTAAACAACTATACATTTGTCTCTTGTGTTCTGGTGAAGTGAGTGTGTATGTCTGTGTGTGTGTGTGTGTGTGTCGTTGTGTGTTTCTCTCTCCCTCCCTCCCCCCTCTTCTCTCTCTCTCTCTCTTTCTCTCTCTCTCTCTCTCTCAACCAGTTTTCCCCCCCGGATAGGAAGATGAGTGAAGTATTTATCCAGAAAGCACCATACAGCGTAGGTTCAGGAATGTAACAGATCCTGTACATTCGAGTCCCGGAAAGAAATCTTTTCTAGCTTATTTTCACCTGACATCTGTAAAAGAAAAAGAAAGAAACAAAGAAAGAAAGAAAAAGACATCCGTAATTAACAAACTGTTGAATTGAATCATTATTTGCTGGAGATCATAAATCAAGCTAAAGACCATCAGCTTCAAATAAAATAAAATAAAATAAAATAAAATAAACTTTATAACCAACAAAACAGAACTGGTTCCACAGACTATACTTCCTCCAAAAATACAAACTCCAAAGTGGTGGTTCTACTGGAATTAATTTCTTGGTCTCCAAAATAGATGCTTCTGCGGGAGCTCAAATCAGGCAAAGGGTTTTCTCTTCCCCTTCCTCCTCCCCAAGGGAAGGTTAACAAGGTCCCAAGTTCAATGCTGGGGTCTCCAAGGACATATAACAAAGACCACCTTCTATATCCAAGCAGGTTTCAAATCTCTAGAAAAAAAGAGATTCCTATCCATCAATTCTGAGCCTGTTTCCCCCTTTTCCATGCTCCAAATATAAGTTGCTCATAAAGCTGGCAGCTTCATTCACCTGACTTGAGAACTGAAACCTGAAGACCGTCGTAAGGTTGGAAGTCCAGATGATGAGGCAGAGAAAAGGGGGGCCAGGGCAGTGGGGTTATGCTACCGGTTTGGCCCGGTTCACCTGAACCGGTAGCAAAAATTGCTAGTGGTTCAGCCGAACCGGTAGTAAAAAAAAGCCTCCAATGATCAGCTGAGAGGAGAAAGAAAAGAAAAGCACATGACCTGCCCTCCCACCTGCCTCTGTGCTTTTCTCTTTTTTATCCTCTCAGATGATTGGCACTGCAGGTCTCAGCTGGTGTGGGGAAAGCTGTGCGCGCGCTTCAGGTGTGCACGCATTAGGTGTGTGCGCGTGATCACCGAACCGGTAGTGGAACAGGTAGGATCCCACTGCTGGGCCAGGGGGATGGGTTTGAAATGTTGAGGGCACCTCATGGACTTTCCATCATGAAGGCCAAAATGCTCCCAAATCAGAAGGTTACCTAGCACCCCACTGAGTCTCCTAAGAGATCATTCAAGAACTCCCATTTAATTAGGCCCATATTTTAGGGAAATGGGCCCTCACTGAGTAACACTCACTAGCCATCTTTATTTTTTGAATTAGGGATGGAGCCTTGATGGGCCCATTTTTATAAATGGCTACATCTTCCCAAGACTGTGGATTTATTCTGTGGCATGTCAGTTTCCTACCTAGCTTTCTTTTGGTTAAAAAGAATTACTTAAAAACATGCAGAAACCCACAGGCTAGCAATCTAGCTACTGCAAAATATTTCCAACAAAAGAAAAATTTGACATCCATCCGCAGAGTTCTCAAGAACCAACTGATCCTTCCAAATCAACAATAATTACATATCAGCATTGATTAGCCTCCAGATCAATCATTTTTAAAGCACCAAGGATAGCAACCTTAGAATGGAACATCTACAGATGTAGCTTCAAGGAGAAAAGATTGAGCTTAGCCAATCACATTTGATTGCTTGGATCGCTCCCAGCAACAGCCAACGCCCAAAATCTTAAATAATTATCAAATACGGGAAGAATAATAGCCCAATTTAGTTGTTTTTCTATTGGTTGTGATCTTAAAGGCAGTTTCCATATATGGCTCGTACCTGGTCATGGGCTCCATTTTAAGGAGGATTTTAACCATTTCCGTCGTTTTTTACCTTTTTTCCTACGTCTGCCTGTTGACATAATGGCAGCATTGGTATATTGAACAAATAAGCCACAAAGGCCATGCATTTATGGAAGCAAAGGAATAAAAGAAACTCTTCTCAGAGAAGAACCATTGCAACAAATCAAAGTTTTTTACAGAATAACACGCTGATCAAAACCACAGAGATAGAAAGAGCTAATGAGGTCCTTAGCTACTTGCTTCCTTACTGTAGAAATTCAAATTAATGTATCTAATGAAGGAGAGGATATCACCTCTCTACATTGTTCACTGTTGGTCTGTTCTTGCTATTAGAAGGATTTTCCTAACATCCAGATCGAATTTGGGGGATTTTTAGTGCCTGTATTCCATGTTCTTCTTTGAGGACCATGGCAAACAAGTCATGGACTTCTTCTATGGACACCATTGATAGGACATCAAATCCTAACTTGACCTCCTCATGCCAATTCCTTCATCTTTCCTTGAAAAGTTTAATTTCCCCTTCCCTATCCATCTCATTGGTGTCTGTTCAATTCTGTCTAAGTCCTTCTCAAAGGGTCCAGAATTGAACACAAGACTTACAAGCTTTAGAGAAGACATATCCGCCATGCTAAGATTCATGATGTGTAATCCTAAACATGGAATGAAATAGGCACCCATGGTTATCTGCAGTTAATATCAGATAATCCCAGGGGTTAATTTTAATCCTCCTGACATGGAAATAAATGGATTTAAAGTTATTTTATCTGATGTATCTCAGCTGGGTTTGATTGTACTCTCGAAACAAAAGATCGGGAGTCAGCTTTAATGCTTCATCAGAAACCTTGAAATCTGCCCAAAATGTTATAAAATGTATAAGGCACATGAAAAATAATAATATCAGTAATCATAACAGAACAATAAAAAGAAAGTGCAGGAGAAAGACAACCCACAACCCACTTTTAATATCAATCAATATATAAAAATGATTAAATACCAGCTCCTCCCCATCCTTCAAATCTATGGGACACCACTAAGAGCACACCAAACCCAAATTCTACATTCTCATGCCCCAATTCCTTTGTCTTTCCTTGAAAAGTTTAATTTCCCCATCCCTATCCATCTTTTGGGTGCCATTCTAGTTTGTCAAAATCCTTCTCAAAAGGCCCAGAATTAAGCACAAGACTTATTAGCCTTGAAAAAGATTCATAACGTGTAAATTTAAGTAACATGAACTATTTTCCGTTGCTGTGGTTATCACAAGCATGTTTCTCGTTTCCAGATGTTTAATGCTCAAGACTCCTGGAGAATGTCAGAAAACTCTGTCACATCCAACACCCGTCAACTTCAGTCTCTTAATCTACTCCAACCTACCTGTTTCTTCTTCTCGAAAATCTGGATTGGAATTTGACATTGTACAAGTGCATTCCATATGCTCTTCTAACTTCACCAGAACTTCCTTTAATTTGGGTTTTCTTCTAACATATTCCACTTTGGCCACCTAGAAGTTGATGAAAACATAATAATAATATTCAGAAACTTGTTAGCCAAACAGTAGCCAAGAACAAGATTTGGAGCACTCCTTTGGAGAAGTAGTTTGTGGTTTAGTATGTGTATTGTTCGTGATTTGCAGGGCGTGTCCCTAAATTCATAGAGAAGCAAACAAAATAATTAGCCCTCATTATTTGGTCCAAAACTGTTGGACTCCAATACTCTTTTCCTTTCCAAATCAGTGATAAAATAATCTGCTATGAGGAAACTGCCTCAAAAATAACTTTCTTGGGAATGAGTTTAAAGATTCAAAGCAAGGGAAAAAGAACCATCACTTCACAGAGTTGCTGTGTCACCATCAATAAAAGGCTTCTCGGGTTTTTAAGTGGAATTTTTCTAACTTGGACTTGGGATCTTGTAAAGCCTCTGGTTTACCCCCAAACTCTCCCTCACCCTTCTGTTACAAAGAGCTTGTTGGCATAGTGTTCTGGAAAAGGAAGGGATCATTCATCAGCCGGATATTGTCCAAGATAACTTGGCGGGCATTTATGAAAGTGGGTGGCATTTAGCCAATTGTTGCTCAGGTTTGACTTTGTAGCTTAGCACAACTTCCCTGGTTCAAGTGAAGTTGTTTTTAAAGTGTTCCTTGCAGCTGGAGTATTTTGGCAGGCAAGATACACTTGAAAAATAGATTTAAAAAAAACAAAAAACAAACAAATGGCAAAGGGACCAGCATTTACTATCCTGAAATGTGAACTTGTGTGATAGACCGTTTACCAGCTTTGGGTGGATGCATTTTGAAAATCAAAGAATTTGTAACACTGTCACACAAGTCATGGATTTGCAATCTTTCTTTCTTTTTGGGGATGAAAACCGTAAGATCCATTTTGTCCTTACGCCAATAAGTAGTTTTATTCTTAGATTCAGTTTTGTAGGCATGCCTTGAATCGATCCAGAGTCACATTTAATGTTGCAAAATACACCCTAAGACACTTTCAGCCAACTGCTCTAGATGTTAAGGTTAGACTTCACAGGCATAAATCAAAACTGAAAACTAAAGAGGAAAGCTGTCTGTTTCTTTGCTGACCCAGGTGGGTTGTGGGTTCACTGATACACCTACACACACTCTTTGGTAGTCCTCCAGGCAAGAAGTCCACCCATAAGTACCAACTCTAATTTTATTGTAAAGTTACAGGAACAGATTCTTGCAAGTCTGAAAATACATCTTCTCCACTCTCCACCTTTACAGTCCAAGAAACTAGGGAGGGTTTCTTTTGAGATGTTTGCCATGTCCTAATACCCTCCCTGGGCTAAGTTGTCTCTTATCTGACCATTGAAGAATCTATGGCTCTTTCTCCTGTCTCCTGAGGTGATTCCCACATACCATTCCTGGTTAGTCTACCAGATTGGTGTATTGCAAAATTCTGATCGCGTAACCTTACATTAAAGACTAGAGCTAGGATTCCTGGTTGTGCTTCTTGTCCAGACTGTTTTGAAGAGCCTACACCTATCTTGCAACTCTGAAAGAAAGCAAATATGAAATCTCTTTTTTTTCCCCTCACCTTTATGGTCCAAGAAACAAGGGAGGGTCTCTTCTGCCATGCTTCAATTCCTTCTGTGGGCTCAGTTGCCTCTTATCTAATTATTGTCTTGTCCAGAGGTCTCCAAACTTGGCAACTTTNNGACTTGTGGATTTCAACTTCCAGAATTCTGGGAGTTGAGGTCCACAAGTCTTAAAGTTGCAAGTTTGGA
>AZIM01006675.1:62785-79347 GCA_000516915.1 Ophiophagus hannah | reverse complement strand
TTCTGGTGTGCAGTGCTCTATAGCGTCGTTTTGAGGGAAGGAGTTGAAACAGTTTATGTCCTGGATGTGAGAGGTCTGTAAATATTTTCACAGCCCTCTTTTTGACTCATGCGGTATACAGTATACTCGTGCAGATATCATTCATAAACTGTTTAAAGTAACAACAGTACTGTAAAAGGGAACTTATAACTGGCCCTCAAAGTTGTGGCTGTCAGTTTCTCAATGGTCACATAATTGCAATTTTGGGCACTTGATAAAGGCATACATTTATGACCATCCTACAGTCAAGTGATCACAATTTGTGAACTTCATAGCAGGCTTTCAATGGACAAAGTCAGTAAGAAATTGCAAATTATAGTCACATGACCACATATATCTACCATAATATGCTTAATCACAGCTGCAACTAAATCAGCATAGTCTTCTGATGTTTCGCTTAACAATGTTTTCCTTAACAATTCTTAGCAAAGGAGTTGTCGATCCCAAATGTGATTAGCCTTAGAGTGTCTGTAACTAGACATGAAATATATATTTTGTGTGGGAGTCCTGAGAATTTTTTAAAGTAAATGCTACATTAACCTTTGAGAAAGTCAGAATAAAATCCAGATTGTAAGAAAGTATGTATAACTGTATCAGTCTCACTTGATTTGCATGGGCAAAACAAAATTATGCAAGTTTTGACTATGTAGCATCAAAATTTATTTTTATTGATTAATTGATAAGATCCTTAAGCAATGCATTGGGTTTTTTATATATACATAAACAGTAGAGCTTAGTGGATCAGAGTAGTCTGTTCTATTTATACATTTACTTTGTTTTTTTAATTTCCATATCAACATCCATTTAAAAAAATCTTAAAGCACAGAAATGTTACTTTCAGGCATAAATTCCCCATTTGGCAAGTTTTCACTGCAATTTTAAACTAAAAATCCAAATAAAAATCTGTCTTATTAAATTTAGAAAATATATCAACTTCCATCTATTATTATCACTGAATTTTTCCTAGAAAATCAAATAGTATGCTTAATTATATAACTGCTATAGATCTATTTTAAGTAAAATTTCAGAGTTATAATTTCAGATTTCTTATGGATTTTTAATGAACAATTTTGGTCCTAAATACTCACAGAGGTCTTGAGAGACAATTGAAATTTCTGTGACAATTCTGACAACTAAAATCTATAAAGTTTTTAGAAATTTAAGACTGCATTGCTAGGGACAAAAATGTAAGCCTTTTCTTGAATTGTATTGTTCTCTTTACCAGAAGCGTGCAGGGAAAGTCAAAGCTGGCACTGTGGCTAATAAGGCATCTCCTGTTTTCAGTTCAAGACAGGCTTGACAAAGTTAAAAAGGCTACCCATAAGTCTATTTTGATGTACAGAAGATAAACCATTTCAGCAGCACATTCTTGACTAATAAATTCTAAATGGCAGTATTTATTTGTTGAATTTATATTGCCGCCTATTCGCCCATGGAGATTCGAGGCGGCTTACAGAATGTAAAACCATATTTAAAATAAAAAACAAGAAAAACTAACAAAAGAATCAAATAAATTAATAAAGTACAATAGAACAAAATCTGGGGGAAAAAAATCATCCCCAACTCTCACTCCCCACACCTTGATGACAGCAGATCACACGAGCCATTTGATGGGCTCTGAGTTCCTCAGGCCTGCTGGCAGAACCAGGTCTTCGGTGCCTTCCAGAAAAGAGAGGGCCATTCTAATCTCTGAAGGAATGATGTTCTGGAGAGAGATGTTAGAGCAACTGGTCTGTAGTCATTCAGTTCCTTGATGGAGGGCTTCTTTTTATTTATTTACTTTTATTTATTTATTTATTATTATGAATCTATTTATTCATATGTATTTTCTCTCTTTTCCATGTTTTTTAAAAGACTGCACAGATATTACAGTTGCATATGCTACTGAATTTAAACAGTTTCTTCTAATGTTTCTATTTTATTGTGGGTTTTTTTTCTCAAGTAAAAGTTATGATGGAACATTCAAGATTGCAGATCTTAGTAGACAGCTAAATTTCCATTCATAATTACTAAATTTCTAAAGCGTTCCTTTTCTGCCTTTTTAAAAGAATATGCTCAATAACAAAGCATTTTTACTTGGCAGCATATTGACTGCATATCAACAACAACTGCTATCCAAGCATTTACAAAATGGTTTAAAAAGGCAGACATTTTCTTCCTCAAAAAAATAAAGTTTCAGAATGTAACTATACAAGTACACATATATGCAGACATAAGTGAAAGAGATCACCTAATCAACATATTACTTTAAATTGTTACATGTCATGCATTAAAAAATAAAAAGAAAAGAATAATTTGTTTGATATTCATTCTTATAAAATAGTGGGTCTTTATCTGATGAACAAATAAGCTGCCTTGGAACCTAGACTAAACATGAAGTATTTTCTTCAAAATGTTTTACGCTATCACATTCATAATGTTCTTTTTTGCATTGGTCACTCATGTTTGAGCTTGTTAAGTGCAGGAAAAATAAAAAAAAGTTGGCAAAGTGTAGGTCTCTTTTGTTTCAACTATGAACTAAAATCTTGAGTTCAAGATAAAAATACTACTTGCACTTTCAAAGCAGAGTTTCTGCTGCTATAGTGAGCCAGGGGCACAGGGAACAGTCACAAAAGACTGTGTTATATTACATGATTTCAGATACACATAGGCACCTACACCGACATTCAGGCAAATAAGTGTACTATATATACATACAAGGAAAAATAAAGGAAGAGAGAACCCAAACAAATTGAATGTGATGGGAAGTCTTTCATTTGTATAACAATGGCTGCAAAAACTCACATGCTGCAGTTTCCAAAGCAGTCATACTGTTCAAGAATTTTTATGTCCCTCTTTTAAAATGTCAGATGCTCCTGACAGCTAGTTTCTAGACTTGCAAGGTAAGAAATGTTTCCATTTCTATCCCTATGGTCACTGTCTGCAGTCTAACTTATGACTTCAAACAGCTTTCAATAAAAAACAATCTTCTCCCCATTCCAGCCTGGGCTGAATTTTAATCAAGGTCCTTTAAATGCCATTGAACAAATCCATATACTATGGATTGCTTCTTGTATGCCACTAGCCAAATGCTATTTGCTTTGTCATTTGTTATGTTTAGAAAACCAAAACAATTTTGCTGTAATAGTATGAGTTATGATCATCCAGGCACCCAAATACCGCCATTTCAGATGAGTTACATTTCTATCTGGATGATTTACACTCTTGCTTGCCTTGTGCTTTTAATAATCTTTTTAGCAAGCTCTATTTGAACCATTCTATTTGTAAGCCAGCTAAAAGGAAGAGCTAGAGTTCCTTTCAAACCCTCCAAAGTCTTCGCACATTATACAACCATATTTGCATGCCTCTAAAGCATCAAAGTCTAGCCCCAAAATTTAATTGTCAAAACCACAATTGCATGGCTAGTTATGATAACTCTGAAGAGAGGGAGAGAGAAAGAAGAAAGACGCAGAAACCATGATTCTTTTCTCCGAAGTTTTACCATGCACCACTATCCTGACACTTAGGGAGGGTATTCTTTTGGGGGGGAGAGTCCTAGCTACAAGATTATTAATAGGTTGAAAGTAGAGCTACAGCCTCAGCATAAATTCATTAGATAGCAGACTGGGGAAAATACAGCTATCATCTGATTACTCTGTTATACGAGAAACTATCAGAGAGAGGGAAGCCAACATACTGTTGACTGTTACAATCCTCTCTCCCTAGATAACTCAATTAATCAAAATACCTGTCAGAAAACCAGCCTGGCCCCCTTTTATTGGAATAAGGAACAGAAGAAAAAGAAGGGAAGGGGGAAGCATTTCAGCATTTCCCAAACCAGGATCTGCAAGATATGCTTAATTATAACAACTTTCATTTCCAGCCAAGAATAATGGGATTTGTGCATGGCACTTGTCAGATTGGGAAAAACTACTTTTATTTGACTTGCCTCTCTTTGTGTGAATAACATTTTTCTGGAGCTCCATAAAGGGAACATTAAACAGCATTAAGTGCTGGAATTAAAAACAAATCTGTTTCCCAATATTTTCCACTCTCCATATTAACACACACAAGTGATGAATTTCCAACATGTCAAATTTCATAGCTTAAAGAAGATAACAAGTCAGGGACATACACTTTCATTCAGTCATACTAATAACTTTCAACACAGAATTCTTTCCTTCTTGGCTGTAGTAAAAAGAGAAATACCAGTGGGAATAACCTGTAGCTTCTCGTGCTAACTGTACCATGAGTTTAACTATCAGATCTCAATCAGAAAGTGAAAGACACTATGCAAAAATCCTGCTCTGCTGTTTCACTCTTGAGCAAATAATGCAATTTACCAATATTAAAATGACAATTAGAGGTGGGATTGGTTTTTTCACACTCAGGATATGGTTTACACACAAAAATCACAAGGGCTCAAATTCTCAGGATGCAAACCTTTGCATAGATCCATACACTAAAGAAATGGGAATCCTAAACACCAGAAGGTTAGGATCCAATTGAAAATATTCATACAAGAAATTAGGCCATTTTGATGGGAGACAGAATTATTAACATTTTACCCTCTTATTTATGATCTTTAACCTCGGTCTTTGGATTTCCACTTTCTGATTGAAACATATTTATTTCTTGCTAATCTTGGTTTCAGTTCCACTTTTTGCTATATAAAAAATTACAATCTTCTGGATTTTGATAATAGAGTACACATACACACACATACACACACAGAGAGAGGTTGGGGTTTTTTGGAATCTGTTTTTCTTTTTTATAGATCTACACTACCTTATAAACAGCTCTCCAGACTATAATAATTCCGTATTATTGGCCAAGTTTGGCAGCTGAGCCTATTTATTTATTTATTCATTCAATTTATATGACCACCCAACTCAAATACATCTAACATCTAACAAAAATGAAAAAGAAGATAAAAAAACATGATAATCATCAAACCAATAAATAACATACAACAGCTGAGATTAACATAACTGTGATACAGCTCAGTGGTGACTGCAACCAAGCAAGCAAAAAGCCATCTTTTTTTCTGAAGGCAGAAGCTGTGTGGATCGTAACTACAGGTTGTTTTTTTTTTCTATTAAAGAGAACTTTTGCCTTACCCCTCCTCTTGATTCTGGACCTTCAGTCAATCTAGAAAGTCCGTTAAGGGGTATGTTGGCTTGATTCATTTTCTCTTTTCTCCTCTGAAGAAAACTAGTAGATGAATATCAGACTCCATTTTCTTTCTTACGTGTGAAGTAATATTAATTACTCTGGTGGCATGGCTACAATAACAATATAACAAAGTAACACATTCCAGTTCCTTCAGCCTTAAAAATTATGCATCCTGTTTCAGGCTTGCTGACCTTCGTCCCTCTCTTCAATTATTGTTGCAGCTGAGAAGTTGGAAATGTGCTTAGTTTGTATATCAGTGACATATCATGCCACCTTCATAGCTCTCAATGGGACTTTTAATACAGGAGAAATGAGAGTTTGGTAGCCAAGCAACTTAAACCTGTTAGAAATACGCCAATCTTTTTCTGTAAATGACAACATAAACACAATCCCTGTACTGAAAAGATGGGGTCAATAGTATTTTTTTAGTCCTTGGAAAAGAAGTTATTTTTTCCTTCTTCACGATCAAAAGTAACTTGAGCAGGATGTGAATTGAATTACTTTTTTTGCATGTTCCTATTGACCATCTAGAGAGAAACTGATAATTGGTTCATAATACGTTTAATAAATTCACAGTGGCTACTGCAGCATCCTTGGGAATTCTCTCACCTCTATCCTAATATCATGAGAACTCAGTTTAATTGGATGGAACCAATCCAAACTAGTTCAGCAGAGGAGGTGAAGAGAATAGTTTTTTTTCTGCTTCCAATTAATATATAAGTCTGTAAAGAATTGGGAGGAATTGATAAGGATAGGAAAGGTATCAATTTCAATTTTGCTTGATTTTTCAATTGAAATAAAATCAGATTTATTACAGTCAAAAACCAGAGACCAAAACAAATAAAAACACTCAAGAAATATCCAGTTAAAAATTCTAGAATTAAAAAAACAGATAAAATTTATATTAAAATCACAATTTGCCATGGCATAACTATACTATAATATCAATCCTTAAACTCTGTGAAGCCCATAGTCGTTAAATACTAACATTCAAAAGAGTAGTAAGGCAAAAGGATATGCTACATTAGTTATAAAAAATAGCTATATTTTCATCTTTTGTACCTGTATCAGTGTATAGATATAGGAGGGGTATTAAAAATGCACATTTGTTTTACTACACAAATCGTAAAATAATACTCTAGAGGCTTAGGATGGCCTCACTATAGCCACCTTTATAAAGCCAGAACAACTTCTAATAATCTTTTGGGCTCAACAGAGCACTACTTTTACTAGATGTTAGAAGACATGAGAAGAAAGAGGAAAGTTGAACATATAATTGACCAGTTCCACACACCTCATGAGGTCTTAAAAACTTACTTTTAAAGAAAAAAACCTTAACACACATGGAACTAAAAATATCTACAGTCTGAACTGCTCAAACGGTAAATATATAGGTAATCCTTGACTTACAACAGNTCACTTAGTGACTGTTCAAAGTTACAACAGCAATGAAAAAAGGGACTTATAACCATTTTTCAGAGTTATGACCTTTGAAGCATCCCCATGGTCATGTGAGCAAAATTCAGATGCTTGGGAATTGATTCATACTTATAACTGTTGCTGTGTATCAGGGTCAAGTGATCCCCTTTTGCAACCTTCTGACAAGCGAAGTCAATGGGGAAGCCAGGTTCACTTAACAACCACACCACTAACTTATCAACTGCAACGATTCATTTAACAACTGTGCAAGAAAGGTTGTAAAACCAGGCAAAACTCACTTAACAAATGTCTCATTTAACAACAGAAATTTGGGGCTCAATTGTGATAATAAGTTGAGGACTACCTGTACTATAATGAATATAGATAGATATACCCGGTACACTCAGAGACAGAGACATCACAATCTCCGGAACTTAAACTATATTATCCACTTAGCTTTCGTTAGCCTCTGCTAACATCATCAGAGTGTAAAAACTACCATTGAAAAGATATTCACGTTTATGCATCATTGATCAATTTAGCCATTGCACGCATAATAGGCTCATCCACCCGCCTCCCACCTGCGATTAGTTCTATTGTTTTTACTTCAGACATGTGCATCGATGGAGGCTTAACTCCTATTGCTTCTTCCCCTATCATGCCCCACTTAGGTTGCTCATCCCCAGGAAATGGTGCTGAACTGTCAGGTATTACTTTGACAGCATTCTCTCCAGCCCCCTCCCTCACACCAAAGGGCCTCCACCTCACAGGCACATTTACAGGCACATTTATGAAGATTTACAGAGGCGAAGATTTACAGAGGCGAAGATCCAATGACAAACTAACTCTTTTATACAGTCCAGCAAGTCTAAGCCATGCCCAGACTCCAAACTGCCTCTTATGGCTCCATACAAATACTATGTTTCAGTTTCCAAACAGTCCTCATTGGCTGACCTGTTGCCATGTCTATTCAAACAGTCCCTATTAGCTGACCTGTTACCATGTCTATTCCAGCTCATAATTACTTATATAGTGGCAATTTTTATAAGTAAGTCATAAAGGAGCCTATTTGTAATTAATTGAAAATCAGAAATCAGCATAGATTTGCAAAGAAAAAGTTTTTTCTAGACTAAAATTTCATTTTTGACTGATTATCTTTCTTACTAGATTGTATGAATTTACAGGTATAACTTGTTTTCAAGAAAGTAGTTTATAACATGATATTTTACTTAATAAGCTAGTTAATTGCACAGTAAATGAATTCTTGTAGAAGTATACTAGAAGATCACATAGCCTATACATGTAAAAAGATGAAAAGTAAAAGAGAACAAACTGCCGTTTTCACCTGAATTTTTGAGGAAGTGCCTGTATACCTAGAAACTTAATTTATTATTCTAATGAGTTTCACAGCATCAGAGTCACACTGGGAGATATGACTGCATGCATTTAATAAGACTGCAGAGATTAGAACTCCTGATGGGTATATTGAATCATTTCCAAATCTCTTTTTATAGCAAGCAACATATAAATTATGTAAAAAGAATTTAAATTCTAGTTACCATTTAGTCTACCAAGCTAGTAAATCTTCCCTGCTATATTATCTATAAATCTGAAAAGAAACCAGTTCTAGCATCAGAACCATTCACATATTAATATATTATGATCTCATTGACTCTATAAAATGAATAATAACTCAACCTACATAGGAATATAACTTGTCCTGATAGATCAGTCCACAACTATTCATTTTCTCTCCAGTCAGACAAATGCCAACCCAACAGATCTGAAGGTAACAAATACTAATTTTTCTCTCTTTGTTTGTCTGACTTCTTTTACTAAAAAATGTATACCTCTGAACTACTGAATTTGCCTTTTGTAATATTTTCCACAGGGATATTTAAATCATAGTAATGTTGTTATTTGATATA
This sequence comes from Ophiophagus hannah, assembly GCA_000516915.1. Lineage (NCBI taxonomy): Eukaryota > Metazoa > Chordata > Lepidosauria > Squamata > Elapidae > Ophiophagus > Ophiophagus hannah. The sequence continues at coordinate 70,807 of AZIM01006675.1, read as the reverse complement.
TAATTCACATATAATAAAAATAAAATAACAAAGGCACTGTATATACAAGTAATGTTTTCTAGGATTGCATCTTATCAACTTGTACTAACACAGCACAAGCTCTGTTAGCGCAGAAAATTACATTAGAACAGCAGTATTTTTGCCTTGACATAAAGATAACATCCTCAGAGATTTAGGGGACTAGACACTCTAGGAATCAGAATCTGAAAACCCAAATGAAATTGGAAGTACAATTTGAAACATTTTAGCGGTCAGTCTACTGTCAAGAAAATCCATAGATAATGCAATATTCTCAGTGGATTCAAGGGATTTTACTCAGTGGTGGTATTCAAATTTTTTTACTNNNNAACCTGCTGAATACCATCTCTGATTTTACTCAGGTTTAAAAAAAAATCCTGTTGCTTAAAAACACAGCCAATTATTCTCGCTAAAACTATATTTCATGCTATTAGATAAAAAGAACAATTAGGTGACAGAAAAGCTTTAGTTGTTCCTTTTCTTGCATCACTTATAGGCTATGGAACAGGACCTCTGAAGTTATGTTTAGAAGAATAATAAAATTGGGGTTATTTGTCAGCCTTTTAATTTAGTTTTTGCATTTTTGCCTCAAACAAATGAATTGAAAGGAAGGAATTAAATCAATAAACTAATAGTTTCCTTCAAAGAATAATAAAATAGTATAAAGCAATATTAAAAGCACTACAATTTCATTCAATGTTCTATTCACAGGAAGAAAAATTATCTACATATTCTTCATAGAGAGAATGAACTTCTCCAGTAATTCAGATACAGCTTAAAAAATAGATATTTTAGAAAAATTTTCAGTCTTACTCTAGAATAGCAAAAAATACTACCCACGTCAGTTTTGACATTTATTTCAACTGTCTTGTGAACTGCATCTTCCAGTCTAGAGAAAATAATTAAACCCATTCAAATTGCAGCTTGAATTTAATCCATATTCAGATCTGAACACCATATTCTAATTATGAATAACCTTGATTTGATATTTATCCAAGTAAAGTAGACAAACTGGGTCCAAAACTGTTTTCTTGCTATGTCAGGAGACTGGATAATATGTATCTTCCAGTTATCTTTTAAGAGTGTTCTTTTTCCCCTTCACTGAACTTTATTAACTTTGCAAGACATGATAGAAGTAAAGATTATGTTAAAACACTAGCCACTCACCATTCTTTTCTCATCACAAATATTGTGCCATTCTGGTGTCAAAGACATTTTGTCAGTGCACCAATAAAAAAGACTGTTATTCATAAGTGCTAGAAAGTGGAAATTATCAGATACTTATGAATACTTATCAGATAGTGTGAAAGTTTCAGTCTTAGTACATTGTATTACTTTCTGTAGTAAGGAAATATATGGATAATGTTACCAAATAATAGGTACTGCTATAACTGAGAAAACTAATGTATATAAAGTTTTTTTAAGTCCACTGACAATCTGATACCAAACAATTTTCCTTGATAACTCTGACAATCAAAACAAATAAATTATATAATTTTAATGTACCTTCAAGTTACATAAACCAGTGATTTGTAGAATTTGTGGTAGAAAAATCAAACACAAGATTAAAAAGTGATGCAGTTAGATGTTAAATTTCTTATACGCATTATTTTTATTATGTTTTAAAGTCATCATGCAAAATGAGGCTCAATGTACGCACAATGTATGTTTCCAATGGCATACCTATTCTTAGAACATAGAATTATAGGGTTAAAAGGCATTCCAGAGGCTTTCTAGTACAACCCCCTGCTCAAGGCAGGAGCCTTATACCATCCCAGGCAAATGATTGTCCAGTCTATTTTTGAAAACAATTCCAGGAGACAAGCTATTCCACTGACTAATTGTTCTCACTGTCAGAATATTTCTCCTTACTTCTAGGTAAGATCTCTCTTTAACAAGCTTTGACCCATTATTTGTGGTCCTATCTGCTTGTGCTTTGAAGGATAAGTCAATCTCCCCTTCTCTGTGACAACCTTTCAACTATTGGAAGATACTTATCATGTTTCCCGTAATCCTTCTATTAACTAGACTTACCTAGCTCCTTCAATTGTTCATCATACTATTTAGCCTCCAGACCTTTTATCATCTTTCTTAGTCTTCTCTGCACACTTTCTAAATGTCAGCATCTGTTTTGTACTGTGATGACCAGAACTATACATGATCTCACTAGTGTAATATAAAGTGGTATTATCACTTCTCATGACCCCAACATGATTTTGATGTTATCTCTCTGTTGATGCAGCCCAGGACTGCACTTTGCTTTTTTGGCAGCTACACTGTTGGCTCATATTTAAATGAGATTTATTCCTCAAATCTATACACAAAAATTTAGTCAACTAATTGTCAATAATAGATTAGCATTAGATAAAAGTTAACAAAACAGAAGAGGGGTTACACTTGGAATGTTTGTGGACACATAAGGACTCTAAGATGAGTCCTCTCTTGACTCCACCTCCAAGCTGACTCTTCTCCTACATAAACATGAGTATATTAATGCTACCAGAAGTTTACTATATATATTTATTTTCTTTAATATGAAAAATGATGCTAAAAGTAGTTCTTTACTTACAACCACAATTGTGCTCAAGATTTGTTATTAAGAGACAATTGTTAAGTAAGTTTTACCACATTTTATGACCATTCTTGCCACAGTTGTTAAGTGAATCACTGCAACTGATAATTGCCACACGGTTGTTAATTGAACCTGGCTTCCCCATTGATCTTGCTTGTTAAAAGGTGCAAAAGGTGATTGCATGACCTTGAGACACTGTAAGTATGAGTCAGTTGCCAAGCATTGGATTTTGATCACATGGCCATGTAGATGCTTCTACGGTTGTAATTGTGAAAAATGTTCATGTCCCTTTTTTCAGTGCCGTTGTAACTTTGGTCACTAGATGAACTGTTGCAAGTCAAAGACTACCAACATAGACAAAAAGGGAGGCTGCATGTGTTCTTTGAGTTTTCCAATTCTCTTATGGTTTCAATGATAACTTTGAGAAGCAATTTTCCTGATCATAATACTGTTCTATATTTTCTCCCCAAATTACACATGCTCCCTTAGCAAAATTATTAGTAAATACTTTAACATTCAGCAAAGTGAAAATTTATGGCTGCACTTGATTTGCACACAGATTTGGGAAGATCAAATTCAGTAGGACACATCCAAATAAGAACGAAATTTTCATCTCGAGGCAGTTGTTAGGGATAAAGCAACAGGTATTTTTCTCCTTACATTGTTTTAATGAAAAGATACAGGAAAATATGAGGATTATGTTTTGACAAAGAAGTAAAGTGGTTTTAAATGGAAGGTTACAGGCTATATAGGGCAATTATTTAGTATCTCATTTCTTAGGCTGCATCCTCCTGCTCCTTCTCATTGGCTTCCATTCAACTTCACCCTTCTATGATTCACTCTCAGTTGTCCTTATTATGTTCCATGCTTTTTTTTCTTTATTCTATGGAGCTTCCCATATACCTAGGCATTCTGTTTTCTGCACTACTCCATTAAAATACTTTAAGTAAAAGTTAAAACAAATGATTTTCATGTTTATCCACAAAAAGAACCATTTTGCAAAGTTTACACTGCTATTTTGTGTGGGATTAGTTATTGAATACATGTTGTACTGAGAGGATGGAAAATAAATAAAATATGCCAGAATGAAATGAAACTGTTTTCCTGCCTGAATCAATTAGAAAATAATTGAAATTAATTTCAGAAGTTACTAATATACAATTTCCATATATTTTGGAAACATTTCTCTCTCCATTACAAGTTACATTCTGAAAAAAAATAATTTTGATTATTTTTGAGAGAACAACATCAAAATTCCTTTTTTCACCACTGCTTAGTGACATCATCTTAGCACTGGTTAGATTGATGATTTACAACAAGATTGGAGAGATTAAAATCTCCAGCAAACTATAAATGAATGAAGAAAAACAGGTGGAGTCCCAGAATGGTTGTTGGATACTGATAAAAAATTGTAGCATGTAGTAGTCTTTCTAGAATGCAAACACAAAATCAAACAACCAGAAAAATCTACCACTTTAGTTCCTGTTCCTAGAAGAATTGAACAGAAGTATCCACACATACCACTAAGCTAGCATTAAGAGCACAATTACCTGATTCAGCATTTAGCAAAGTGGTGCAAGAAACAAATGCAACTCATCCAGCAGAAGTATATGTAACTTTGTCACATTCTATCCTTTTATATTTTTTTCCATTTTTGAACGGACATAGTAAGTAGGGTAGTGATGTTTTGACTAGAGGAAGTAGGACAGTACTTTCAGATATAGATATAGATATATATTAGGCCTGGAAACTATTATTTTATTTTAGATGCATGTTCATTTTATATTTATATTAACATATTTATGTTAACATGTTAACTTTATATAGTTATACTTTCAAAAGCTAGAAATCAGTTTGAAATTACACTATATTTCTTTCGTGTAGTCTTGATGGTCCGGGGCTGAGATAGAGCATGTCAAATCCAACAACTAAGTCAAAATGACAAAAAGAGTGTTGTCTTACCTGAACGCTTCTTCTCAGCATGGCAATGGAGAATCCACGGATGGGTTGACACATGCCTTTCTGCCCGGAGACTGAGTCCATAATCTTTGCCACACCCCTTGTCAACTGTCACTTTCTGTCACAACGAAGGCGCAGCATCTGAAGGACTTGTTGGTGGTGTTAGCTCCTCCGGTGTTCCTGTGCTGGACAAGGAACCTGACTGCTTCCTAGGGAGGGAATGGATTCTCCATCACCATGCTGAGAAGAAGCATTCAGGTAAGACAACACTCTTTCTCCAGCACAACAATTGGAGAATCCACAGATGGGACATACCAAAGCCTGGTGTCCCTATGGGCGGGGATTGTGGTCCTGAGTCCCCCTAGCTACATGCACTCACTGAAGCACCCGCCTCCCAAAGGCAGCCTCAGCTGAGGCAAAAGTGTCCAACTTATAGTGGCGCACAAAGGGAGATGGTGAGGACCATGTCGTCGCCCTGCAGATCTCTTCAATCGAAGCCTGCATCGTCCATGCGGCTATGGTGGCAGCATTTCAAGTAGAGTGGGCGGTTAATCATCTGGGGACCAGAATCGACTGCGTCTCGTAGGTCTTTGCAATACACGCCCTTATCCAACGGCCTGTGGTCAATGAAGTGACCTTTGAACTCAGAGAGGATGGTTGAAACGAGATAAACAATGATTCGGATTTTCGGTGAGGCAAAGTCCATTTTATGTACCTGCGTAAGGCCCTCCTTACATCCAGAATGTGCCATCTCTGCTCCAGTGGATGGGAAGGACCTGGACAGAAGTTTGGCAACACTATCTCCTGGGCCTGGTGGAACCAGGAGTTGATCTTGGGGATGAAGGAGGGATCCAGATGTAGAACCACCCTGTCTGTGTGGAAGGTACAGAGTTCCTCTCTTACAGAGAGAGCAGCCAATTCCAAGATTCACTTGGCTAATGTGATGGCAACTAAAAAGGGGACCTTGAAAGACAAAAATTGCAGACTCGTAGACCTGAGAGGCTTGAAGGTGGTAAGGTAAGGGTATGTAAAACCTTAGCTAAGTCCCAGGTTGGATACCTGTGAACAACAGGTCACTTTAAATTAAGGGGGGGTCCCTTAAAAAACCACCACCAGATGGTTGCTATGGAGTCTAAGTCCCCATAAGTCAATACTGAAGACAAGGCCGCTACTTATCTTCAGACAGTATTAAGGGCTAACCCTTTGTCTAGACCCTCTTGCAAGAAGTCCAGGATTTGAGGGATGGAAACTAATGTGGGGTCCGGACCTGACTTAGCGTACCAACTGCAGAATGCCCTCCAAGTAGAATTGTAAATTCTGTTGGTGGAAGGCCTCCTGGAAGCCTGTATTGTCTGTATCACCTTTCTTGAAAAATTGTCCCTTGTCAGGATCCACCTCTCAGGTGGTCAGTTAGAGCCACTGAGGCTCCAAGTGGACCAAGACCCCCTGGCTGAGAGAGACCCTGTCTCAGGGATCTCCAAAGCTGGGACACAGAGAGACTGATGAGATCTGCATACCATGTCCATCTGGGCCAGTAGGATGCGATGAGCAAGAGCTCTGCCTGCTCCATGAGAAGTTTTCTGATCACTCCCAGTATGATGGGGAGAGGAGGAAATGCATACAACAGGCCCTTGGGCCATGGACAGTGAAGGGCGTTGACTCCCTCTGCTCCCAGAGTTGGAAACCTCGTGAAGTATCTGGGCAGATGCGAGTATGTTGGGGTGGTGAATAAATCCAGGACTGGATGGCCAACCTCTGGCACAGTTCCTGGAAAATGTCCGGGTGCAGTCGCTACTTGGAGTGGTCCACCATGCTGAAAGGAGGAGTGATCAGAAACATTGTCAGGTTGACGAAAGGAAGAACGATGCCCATAAGGTGAAGCCCACCTATCAGCCCTCCTAGTGACAGAGGACAAGACTTTACGCTTGTCCTTGTTCTCCGTTATGAATGGACTCAAGGCTATCCAAAAAGAGAGGAACCCTTATAGGGAGCTGAAGCCAACCTCCATTTGGTCTTGGCATCTGCCTGCCATTGGCGAAGCCATAAAAGACAGCGGGAGGTAATGTTAGAGGTGAGAACCCTAGAGGAGAAACAGAAAGCATGTAATGAGGAGTCAGCCGAAAACTCAGCTGCTGCCACCAGTTTATTAATGTCTTGGTGAATGTGTGTCTCCTCTGGAGGAACCCTCACCTGTAACTCCTTGAGCCAAAGTAAGGAGGTTCTAATGAAAAAGGAGGTGGCAGTCGCCGCCTTAACTGACCAGGCGTTCTCTAAGTGTGTCTGGTGGAAATTCAATTCCGCCTTCCTGTCCTCGGGCTTCAGAGCCTCAGCAATGTCCCCCAAGACTGCTGAGGGGGAAACTAGGAAGGTCAAAGGGTCATCCATTGAAGGCAACTCTAAGGTGTCTGACAAAGAAGGAGCCATATTAAAATGCCTCCTGTCATTGCTACCCAGTTTGGGGAATGTCCCAGGCTGGTTCCACTGCCTCTGAACTACCTCAAGGAAGAACCTAGGGCAGGGGATATTTTCCTGCATAACAATAGGTTCAGAGAATTCTGCCTTGTCTGACACCTGAGGACCGATGGTTCCACAGGTGTGGATGAAGAAGTCCCAATCTGGGCAGTGGCCTTGGCTTTATGAAAGAGGGATTTGAACAGCTCTAGATGAAAAAGTCCAGTGAAAGGTGGGGGGGTCAGGGGCAAGGTCAAGGTCATCATCCAAGAACCCTTGCTCCATGTGGTCCACTTCCTCTAAGACAGAAACCCTGCTTCTGACTGAACGGTCAGGAGATGAGGCCCCATGTGACCGCCCAGCCTCCCTAGTATACATATAGTGATGACTGCTGAGGAGGGGACTCAGAGGCAGAAGAGCACGACTCCCAAGATGTAGGGTATTGGCTACTTCCTGGGAGATAGCTTAAGAAATGAGGAATTTGAGTTCCTCAGATAGACCAATCCCCTATCTATTGGGCAGAGCCCCGCCACAGTGGGAGTAGTTGCCTCAGGGGTGAAGGCCCTCTCCCTAACATGGGGATCAGCACCTTCAGAAACCCTACAGTCAAAGGGAAACTGCTCTGTCTGAATCTGATCTTCAGTTGGAAAAATAAAAAAATATTCCCTATCACCCTCTGGTGACCAGCTCATAGGAATTGCAACACTAGTCACTAGTCTGCAAAGCTGGCGGGGGTGGGGAATTACTGCTTCAGTCAAGGCAAGAGATGTAACACTTTCCTGCTGAGCCTTCTGCACTTTGGAAATATGTTTCTCCAGAGCCTTCTGTCAGCCTTCAAGATTTTCTTCCTTTGCTTTGCATGATTTTCTTGCTTTGCTTTGCATCTTTCGGCTGTCATAAGTAATGGGGGGAGGAGGGGGGACATGATTGTGGGAAGCAAGCTGGAGGTTTTACATACCAAACTTGTATAAATTGAGGGGGGGGGAGTTTCTTGCTTAGGTTTCTATCTTATGCTATGCGCA
>AZIM01006675.1:8789-19288 GCA_000516915.1 Ophiophagus hannah | reverse complement strand
TTCCATTGTATATGCCTGCTTTATTATCAAGCGGCATTCTTACAAAGTCAGCTTNAGGTGTTTAACAGCCTGCACCACCAAGTATAGTAAAAAAAGCCATAAAATTGGGTGAAACTGACTTAGCAATCTCTTTATTTATTTATTTAATTTATTTAGCCATAGAAATTCTGGTTCCAATTGTGCATATAAGTCAAGTACTACCTACACTATGGTTTTGACTACATAAGCCTAAACTTAGGAGTGTTCAAAGCAGTCTTAAAGTGAATGAAAAATAAAATATGTGTCACACATTTCCACAAGACACTGTTTATCTAGGGAAGCAGAAAGTGATTTTGTGCACTGGGATGATGTAAAAATGACAAATTTTTCTTGCATTGTTATTCTGGAAAGATCATTTTAAGATTGGATTGGTAAAGGTGAAAGAGTCAAAGATTAGATTGGAAGAACAGGAATTTAGAGTGGAATACCAAGTTCACTCCTTCAACTCCTGCCAACATTGTTAAAAAGAATGGTTTTGTTTTACTTTCTAACTTTTCATATGACTAAATAATCATAACTGCTACATATTATAGGTAAGTACATATTACATTTGCCATATCTAGAAATATGAAATGAATATAAAAGCAATGTTGAAAAGGCTACTGAATCCATATATCTAACAGATCATTCTGTGCAAGACAGTTTTAATAAATTAAGCACTTTTATATTAAAAGTATAGTTAAATATATTAAAAATGAAAAATATTTCCCCAGTAATGTGCATCTCAATTCTTTGTGTCTCTAATAATGCTCAGTTGACCATGATACAGTTAATTTCAAACTGCTCTTTCATTGCAGATAGATAATACAGCTCAGTATCTTACCCCCACATATAATATTTTCTCCACCCATCCTGGAGCAATGTAATATTCAAAATTAAAACAAGCATAATCCCATATTTACAAATGTAAAAAATGATCCAATGTCACTCAAATCTTTTTGCCAAAGCAGGGAGTGTAAAGTTCTTTTTTTCAGCATTATACTAAATTCAAACAATTGTTGAAAAGTGGTAAGTGAGGATTACCCATAGATTGCTTTGCTAATAGAATCTCAGGAGTGATAAATGTCTTGGTTTCAAGACTAAATGGCTACTCTGTTTTGCCCTAGGATAATTCAGACCAAAAAATATTTTTAAAAGTTTAAGGATAACTTCCCTACTTGCACGACAGATTAACAATAAGTAGGTTTAAGAGGTAAATAACAAAGGCAGTAGTAGTAAGTCCAAAGCTCAAAAGAAAAATCAGTACAAAAATCAACTAATAGTCTTCAGCCATGAACAACATATATAACTCTATTGAGATTCAGGAATGATCTCCAAGATTAAGAGCTGGGCAACTAGATACAATAGATCATCAAGGCTGAAATGGATTACATTCTATAATTCTAATGCTGACCTGCTCTCAACTGAGTTTTTATATTTTCAGAAGCAAGGTTTACCAACGAGAACAACTGGCAATAAAAATTTGTTCCTAAGTAAGTTCCTAAGTATTTTTTCAAACTAGATCATAGCTTATTCTCATAACTACACTTTGTTTTAAAGTCAAAGATCAGTTATTTATATTTGATGATATAGAAGAAAGACTCAAAGCTGCTGATATAAGTTTTCATACCTTATAAATTGTGTTGGTTCCTTATTGGATTGTGACCCTGGAATTTTAGGAATACAAAGAGACAGTACTGTACTGTAGAGCGGTAAAAGAGGAATGCTAAAGTCATAGGGTAATGGTGTTGGTTGAACAGAGAAAGGAGATTGTAGGCGGAAGAAGAAAGAAACAATCATGTGTGAAGGAGGAGGGATCAAAAGAGTTTGTGGAATGAATAACATGCCTTGGAAACTAGCACACCTTCACAAGCCTTTCAAAGACTACCAGCCAGCTGGCAACAAGTGACTGTTTTCTCCCTTCTTCAAAATAATAAAGACTTAAGAGTCAAAGAACCAACTCAGTAAAAATGAAAAATTGTAAGGTTAGGAGTAGTGGCATACTGCTTTTTTGCTAGAAAAGATGGGGAGTTAAATTACACAGGGAAAAAGGCAATCCTGTAAGTTTGTTAAGTATTATCACCTTCCACTTATCACTATATTATTGTTACAATTATAAGAGTAGTATATATATATTAGTTTTAATACAGTAGGAATATATATTTTGTATATAAACTAATATTGTATATAAAAATCAAAGGAAAGCTTTCAACCTCCTCATCTGTGGTTTGTACCATAATATAACTTAAGGTATGCACAAACACATAAAGCATAAAAACAAGCGTATTTTCAATTTCTTTTATTAAGTTTTTTGGCTCATTCTACAACCTTTCGTGCTACAATTGTTAAGTGAATCACTGCATTAAGTTAGTATCATGGTTGTTAAGTGAATCTTATTTCCCATTGACTTGGCTTGTAAGAAAGTCACAAAAGATGATCACATGGCACCAGGACACTGCAAGTCATAATTATGAGTCAGTTGCAAAGCATTTGAATGTTGATCACATGACCATGGGATGCTAAAATGGTTGTAAGTCTGAAAAACGGTCATAAGTTACTTTTTTCAGTGCCATTGTAACTTTGAATAGTCACTAAATGACTATTGCAAATCAAAAACTACTTGTAGAATGCCAAACAATATAAATAATTACAAATTTCACAAGCCTTTGATACAACACATATGCATCTACATTGTAAACTTAATAAAATTATTATCTTAATACTACTATTCATGAAAAATAGACCTATATATAGTAAAAATAAAAAAGTACAGTATGTGGCAACAGAAAAACAAACATTTGCTATGTTAAATGCTCCAGAAGAACAATACTAATAAAGTGGGTATGTAGGCAGGAGAGGAAGTCACTTATATCAGAGAATTACAGGGAATTAAAGGAAGAGTCAGTGTGAAATTTAATTGCCTCTTTCATTTCAGAAGTCAGATACATTTTTCACAGCATCATTATTATTCTCTTCCTGAAACGAAAGTAATTTCATTCCAAGAAATAATATCCATCCAGTAGTGACACTGGATCTGAACTGGGGAGAAACAGATTTTTAAAAAAAGAAAGTCTAAGAAAACTTAATTAGATTTGAGGATTAAATGAAGTACATGTGGATCTCCATTATTCTAATTAGAAATTACTTCCAAGAATCTATATTACTCAAATAAATTCAAATAATACATTAAAGGAGCGTTGGTGGACTTACCAGTGAACACCCTTTCTAAACATGGTGCAAGAGAGTCCAGCACTGGGATATGACTGTCATAGAGCTGAGTCTGCCACTATAAAANCCAGCCTCTGCTGAGAGCCCCAGCTTTTCTGGCGAAGAATCTTGACAGACTAAGATTGTCTCTGGTATAAAAACAAACATTGTGAGAATAACAACCCCCCGCCCCCCCGAAACAACACCAGACGACCACAGGGTGGGGCTGGACTCTCTTGCAGCGTGTTAGAAAAGGTCTGGTAAGTCTACCAACACCCCTTCTCCACCATGCTGCTTCGAAAGTCCAGCATTGGGACATACCAAAGCCTGCATGCCCAAGGGAGGGACCCGGCTGGTCCACTTAATCCGACACAGGAAGCACCGTCTAGAGTACTCTTCATCCAAATGCTGCTTCTGCAGATGCAAAGGAGTCCAGCCTATAGTGCCAGATAAATGGGGAAGGCAAAGTCCATGTAGCTGCCCTACAAATCTCCTCGATCAGAGCCTGGGTAGCCCAAGCTGCCGACATTGCTGCGCTCCGAGTAGAGTGTGCAGTCAGTTTCCTGGGAGCTGGCAAGCCCAAGGTAGAAATGCATGCCCTGATCTACCTGTTTAACATGGGAGATGAAGCCTTAGACCCCAAAGAGACAGGCTGAAAAGACACAAACATTGCTTCACTTTTGCAAAAAGGAGCAGTGTGTTTTAGATAAATCCTGAGTGCCCTTTTCACGTCCAATGTGTGCCACTGATGTTCCAACACGTGGTGGGGTTTGGGACAAAAGTCAGGCAGTACAATGTCTTGAGCCCTGTGGAACCAAGAGTTAATTTTTGGCACAAAGGAAGGGTCAAAACTCAAGACCACCTGGTTGTTATGAAAAACACATAAATCGGACCTCACCGAAAGGGCCGCCAATTCAGAAACCCTCCTGGCCAACATGATTGCCACCAGAAAGGATACCTTGAGTGTCAAGGGACGAAGACCCACTATACGTAAGGGTTCGAAAGGAGGGCCCATGAGGTCCTGGAAGACCTTAGTGAGATCCTATGGACAACAGGGGGATGCAGGTTTGAGGCTCCCTTTAAGAATCTGCAGACCAAGGGGTGATGGGAGAGGGATTATCCCATGAAAGGACTGATGCTAAGGCCTCCACCTGTCTGCGGAGGGTGTTTGGTGCTAGACCTTTGTCCAACCCGTCTTGGAGAAACTGTAACAGGGACAGATGCTGACATAGGGTCCAGGGCCCTCCCAGAGCACCACTCACATAATTTCTTCCAAGTGGCCTCATGAAGTCAGTTTGTTGATGGTTTACGAGAAGCCTATATGGTCTCGATGACCCTGTCTGAGAGGCTGGAATCCCTCAACAATTGCCACTCAACCACCATGCGGCCAGTTGGAACCAGTGGGGTTCTGGATGTAGAAGGGCCCGCTGGCTGAGAGAGATCCTGTTGGCAGGGATTGTCCACAGTCTCTGAATTGACAGGTTCACCAGGTCCGCGAACCAGGGCCTCCTGGGCCAATGCAGCGTCAGAAGTACCAGCTCTGCCTTCTCCTCCAACATCTTCTGAATGATGGCCGGAATGATCGGAAGAGGGGGAAAGGCATAGAGGAGACCTGGAGGCCACTTGCTCCGAAGTGCATTGGTCCCCGCCACTCCCTGGGTCAGAAACCTGGAGAAAAACCTGTTTACCTGTGCGTTCTGGGGACTGGCGAATAGATCCACCACTGGTGTTCTGAATATGAGAGACAACTCTTGGAACAGGGAAGGGCGGAGGCTCCATTCTGAATGGTTGACTTGAGTTTGACTCAACCAGTCTGCCTGGGAGTTGTTGACCCCCGAGATGTGGTCTGCCCTGAGGGACAGAAGGTTCCTCTCTGCCCACCTCCCCAGACACTCCACTTCCCACATCAGGGCTCTGGACCTGGTCCCCCCCTGCCTATTGACATGAGCCTTGGTGGCCTTATTGTCCATCAGAACTAGTACATGAGACCCTGATACTCTGTCTAGGAAGTGTCTCAGCACGAGGCAGATAGCCCTGAGCTCCAGGAGGTTAATGGGGAGAGACTTGTCTGAAGGAGACTAGTGACCCTGAGCCATCTGGCCTGTACATGGGCTCCCCAGCCGTAAAGGCTGGCGTCCGTAGTGACTACAATTCTGTCTGTCTCCATGAAAGGGTACCCCTTCGTAATGGCCTGGGATTGCCACCATCGAAAGGAGCAAAGAACCTGCGGGGGAACCAGGACCCTGCAGGCAGAATGGCTGGTCCCCACTCTTTGGAAGGGGAGGAGGAACTGCAGGGTGCAGCCATGTAGATGTGCCCACAGCATGACGTCAATGCAGGAGACCATCTTCCCCAGCAACTGGGACAGGAGAGACAGTGGAACGGTGTGAAGCAGTTGAATTCTGTTGATCAATTCGTTGAGGCTTTCCTGTCGGTCCTGGGAAAGGAAGACCTCGCAGTGAGTCATGTTGATGATCACCCCGAGGTGCAACAGTCAGGTTGTTGGACGAAGATGGCTCTTGACAAGGTTTATGGAGAATCCATGTTCCTGCAATAGCTGCATCATGATCTGAAGGTCTTGGTTGGCTGCCTGGATGGAGGTAGATTGAATCAGAATGACATCCAGGTAGCATTGGACCCTCATGGGCAAAGCTCGGAGGTGGGCTGCCAAAACCTTGGTAAAGACCCTTGGGGCCGATGAAAGGCCAAACAGAAGGGCCCGGTATTGGTAGTGTTTACCGCCATAACAGAAGCAGAGGAACTGGCGATGAGGCCAGATTGAAGGTGGAGGTAGGCATCCGTGAGGTCTATGAAAGAAAGATCACCCTCCCAGACACTCTGAAAAATAGAATGTAACATCTGCATCTTAAAACGCCTGTATGGGATGAATCTGTTCAGGAGCTTGAGATTGAGGATCGCTCTACACCCTCCCGAGGCCTTTGGGATGACAAAGAGGTGGGAGTAGAAACCCAACCTCCGCTGATCCAAGGGAACTATCTCTATGGCTCTGATGTCCACTAGATGATGGATGGCCAATTCCATAAGAGCCCATTTGGATCTGTCCTGTGAAGTTGGACAGCAAACAAAAAACATCAGAGAAGGGGAGAGAAACTCGAGGCGAAGGCCAGATGATACCATCCTGAGAACCCAGGCGTCCGTTGTTGATTCCTCCCATCTGGATTTTAAAAAGGTCAGGCGACCTCTGATGGGAGGGGAATGGATGCAGTTACTTACAGCGTCTGAATGAACAACCTCCTTCCCCTCGAAAGGGCTGCTTACCGGAGAACTGTTGTTGTCTGGGTTGGCGATCCTGTTGTTCTCGGTGAGGCGGGAATGTTCTCTGGTCACGAGTGAGGGTTGGTTTCTGGATGGAAGTTGGGAGGTCTGGAGTATGGTGTGTGTCAAAATTCTGACCTCTTGTTGGAGGATGACAGCACCTTCCTTTTGTCCTAGTTTCAATCAGATACGGTTCCAGGGCTGTTCAAAAAAGGTTCTCTCCAGAGCAAGGGGCACGCGCCAACTTCCACTTGCGCTGAGAGTTGGTGTGCCACTTGCGCATCCAGAGAAGGCGTCTTGCAGAAACAGAGGAGGCCATTGCCTTTGATGTGAATCTGGCGGAGCTTAGTGTAGCCGTAAATTCAGCTGCAGCAATTATTTTGTTGAGGTCTTGGTGGGACCTAGTGTCAATGCTAGGTAACCTGACTTGAAGTTGGTGTAACCAACGAATAGCTGACCTGGTAAAGAAAGAGGCCACAATGGAGGCTTTCACTGCCCAGGCTGCGGCCTGGTTTGTGAATTTCAGAGTTTGCTCCGATTGCTTGTCCTCAGGCCTCAAGACATCCTCTGGTTCCATTGGGGTGCCAGAGGAAGCAAAGGTGGCTACCACCAGGGGATCTACAGCTGGCAGAGCTAAGGCGTTGGCCAGGGAGGGCCCCACATTAAAGAATCTCTCGTCTTGGGATGAGGGACGGGATCCCGACAGGGGAGTAGCACATTGATCCCTCACTAAGTCCAAGAATAACAATGGTAAGGGGAGAACCTCATTTTGGACCACAGGTTTGGAGAATAACGTGTCTCCATGGACGTAGGGCCCACCTTTGGTTCCAGCGCCATTTCCTCTGGGCTTAGTTGTGCCGTAACTAGGGCCTTTTGTAGGAGAGGCCTTAACAAAGAAGGTTTGAAGACAGCTGTTGTTGATGGCTGCTCCAGCCTATTCTCCTCCTCATCTGAGAGATAGGAGTCCCTGATTTCCCCTTCCTCCTCCTCTGAGGATCTGCTCTGGTCTGGGTGGTATGAGGATCCCCTATCTTCCTGTCCTCCCCAGTTAGAGGGATGGGAGGAATACATGAGCTCCATAGGATTGGAGATTTCCCTCCAAGGAGGGGGGTTTCTCTGACAGAAGGAGGAGAGGATGCTAGGGCCCCTCCCCCCATCCCCCCTCAGTGATGCCCTGCCTGACTGCCACAGACCATAGCTTGGATATCTTGGGGTCTGTTTTCTGGGGGAGGGGCCATGGGACGGAGCCCAACTGCAGTTGGGGTAAAAGATGCCTCCGCCCTATGCCTGTATCCCCCTTGGGGCAATAAACACTGAGGATTGTGCCTACCAGTATCCCAACTTGCAGGCCTCAAACAGGGTCCAGACCTGCTGAGGTCCTGGGGAAGGGTCTCATCTGGCCTTTCGGGGGACCAAGCCTGAAGATGGCTTGCCAAACTCCCATCTGAACCCCCAGTTCCTGTGGCCTGGTCAGTGTAGGCCTGAGATTCTCCTAACTGCAAAAACCCCTGCTCCTGCAATTGCTGTAATTTTTTTGTAAACTGTTTTTCTCATGCTTCTGCTTTTCTGCCCTGAGTTCTGATTTCAAAGCTTTCTTGGGGGCAAGGGCCTTAGCCCTAATCTTTGCTGCTGCCTCCCTGTAGGATGAAAGGACTCTTGGGTGTCTTCTCTTTAGAGGCCTCTTTGAGACTTTGGGGCCCTGGATGGCCTCCATGACTGATGGTCCTGGCTGGGCCCAGTCGTTCTCCATTACTCTAGAAAGAACACCGGAGGTGCTGTCAGCTCCTCCACAGGGTGCCTTCCGAGATGGAGGCCAGACAGAATGGATCACTGCTTTGAGGTCCAATCAAAATGGTGCCCGAAAGATCACAATCCTAAAATGGCCACCAGCAACGAGGCCAGAGGCTTGTATGAGGAGCTTCGCAAGTAGGCCTGAAACCTTGGGGCCTCAGGCTGGGAAGATTCTGTCTGGCTGAAACTCTGCCTTACGCTGAAAATGGTCCGCTTTTCTGTGTCTAAACACCAGCTGGAAGGCGCAATTAGATCGGGCCTAGCATTGCTGGGGGATCGTGTGGGAGGCTAGCTGATGACTGGGCTCTCTGAGGCATAATTCTCCCAGTGTAAATGCTCTTTGCGAGCAGCGAGGCTCAATAGAAAGGCGAGGGAGCTGAGCGGTGAAAGAATGAGCCTCAAGGATTTTTGCTGGCTCAGAAGATCTGCGGCTCTCTCCCAGGCCGCACTTACTGTCAGTTTGTCAGTGCCCTACAGGGACAGCTGACTGGCAGAAGAGNAGTGCAGTTCTACCTGAGCCTCGGGAGCTGCGCTGATGGTATGTAATCGCTGTTTTTGCTTTTGCTGTTGTTAGGAGATTGCTGATTCAACTATGCTTCCAGAGACAATAGTTCTTAATTGTCACAAGAGCTGAGTCAAAAAGCTGGGGCTCTCAGCAGAGGCTGNGGCTGGTTTTTTATAGTGGCAGACTCAGCTCTATGGCATCAGAGGGCGGGGTCATATCCCAATGCTGGACTCTCGAAGCAGTGTGGTGGAGAATGAACAGGGTTTTTATGAGTGGAGACTGAATAAATGAAAGGTAACAGGAGTTTGGCAGGGGAATTCAACGAGAGAAAAAGTGCGGATGGACCAGATAATTTTGTGTACTACGAGAAATTGTGTATTAAACTGGGAGAAGTAGAAAGATCACTTGCTAGCCACTGACTATAAGGTTTGTATCCTGAGACCTGATGATTATGCAGTATGGGAATAAGAAGGTAATTAAGAAATACTGGGAGAACTCTACAAGATACCAGCGTTTGGGGTGCAAGTTCACTCACCTAGGAAACACAGATAGTCCTCAAGTTACAACCACAATTGTGCCCAAAATTTATATTGTTAAGTGGAACATTTGTGAAGTGAGTTTTTCCCATTTTACATCTTAGTTAGTAAATGGTTTTAAGTGAATCTGGATTCCTCACTGACTTTGTCAGAACCTTGCAAAAACTGATCACATGACTCCAAGACACTGCAATTGTCATAAATATGAACAAGTTGCCAAGCATCTGAATTTTGATGATGAAAAGAAATACAGTTCTTGATTATTTGTATAGGACTCTCCATGATTTTCCTCTTTCTTTTGATGCAACCGTCATAATCCAAGCATCTGAACTTTGGTCATGTGATCATGGGGACCACTAATATTTGTGTGAAAAACAGCCACAAGTCACTTTTTTCAGTGTTGTTGTAACCTTGAACTATTGCTAACACAATATTACTGGAAACATTTAATGGGTGAAATCAAATATCCCCCTCCTCGAGTCAAAATTGACATTCTGAGAATAAGAAGAAACAACAGTTTTATACCCATGATCCCTAAGAATGAAAAGTGAAGACAGAAGTTTGTGACTATGACCTTCAAAGCACGTCATATTTCTCTCTGCATAAAAACCTGTTATTTTTTCATTAAATACAACCTCACTATATTCTTTAACATCAAATAATCCAACTTCACATTATAAGAAATGACAGCAGTTTATCGGTTCAACAAAAGTTATCATAGACTGATACTTCGAGAAAAAATAAGAGAACAACAGGAAAATACTGTCCCAAAAATGGTCGAAATCTGAAAATATATATGAAAAAGAAAGAGGAAAATCACGAAGTGTGCTATACAAATAATCAAGAACTGTATAGCTAGTAAAAACGCAGAATGAGGTGAAATGAATAATGTAGAGATAAACAGAAAAGATATATTTAATTATATTTAAAATAAAATATGTTTAGAATAAAAGAAAAAGTATGTGGATATCAGCTGTTCAGTGAAGACAACAGTTATGGTTATTTCAAAAGTTGTCATACGTTTGAAAAAATGAAGTCTTAGAAACTATCTCATTATTGTTCAGGTATTTACTCTTTTATTCAGGGTGGATTTGATTTAAATCAAACTGATTTAATTCACGATTTAAATCATGATTTAAATCACTAGTCAGTAAGGCTTGATTTAA
>AZIM01006670.1:22832-34187 GCA_000516915.1 Ophiophagus hannah | reverse complement strand
CCCTGCCACGCCCACCAAGCCACACCCTGCCCACCAAGCCATGCCTACAGAACTGGTAGTAAAAATTTTTGAATCCCACCACTGGCTCTATTTCTCAAAGCTTTTATAACAAACACTAAGAGTGGTATAAAAGTAAAACATATAAAGGTAGGAAATTGCCATGCAACATGTATTGTAAGAATATATTATGAATATGCTACATAAATAAAACTAGTATGAAGTAGTGCTTAATAGGTCAGACTAAACCACCAAACAAGGGGGATTACTATGGGGGGGGGCAAATGAGTGACTTGAATTGTTTAGAGGAAAAGTAGAAACTGTTATTTTTTGAAAATGAACACTAGTTTAATGACAGCTTAATCCTTGCTATAAAGGTTGTTTTAAAAAAATTGGGGATATACTTTATTTTTCAGAAAGAAATGTAATCTTAATACATACACTGGATTTCATTTTTCTAACAGAAAACTAAATATCAGTATTCACTTCTACTTTTTTGCCCTTAGAGAAAAGATATGTAAAGTAGTCATCCAGGTTTATCCTTAAATTAGGATAGCTATAATTAAAAGTATGCTGTTTCATGTAGAGAAAAATTCATTTTCTGAGCTCCCACTTTCCCCCCCAAAAGGGTAGTTTGATTTGGAAGAAAAATGAAAAATAAAGGTTTTTTTTCTCTCTCTCTCTCTGTCTCCTTCTTTCTCTCTCTCCATATTTTATATATGCATGTGTCCATGTGCATACAGACAAGGTGTGCATGCTTAAAATTTTGTATCTTATTTGTATTAAGAGTGATTACAATGCAACCCTTATAATTCATTTTATGCATCAAAATGATTATATTCGAGATTGGTTACAAGCCCCTAGCTCTATTTCACATATGAACTTTCCAGGTACATAGAATGGGGCTGCATTAATCTGGTTATTGGTTTTTTATGACACATTAACTCAGAAACTAACTGTATAAG
Source organism: Ophiophagus hannah (assembly GCA_000516915.1). Classification (NCBI taxonomy): domain Eukaryota; kingdom Metazoa; phylum Chordata; class Lepidosauria; order Squamata; family Elapidae; genus Ophiophagus; species Ophiophagus hannah. Next base: position 33,225 of record AZIM01006670.1, on the reverse strand, counting down.
CCCAGTTCACCCGACAGACAAGGATAAAAAAGGCTCAACTAAAGTTCAACAGCATTAGCCAGAAAATGTTGGATAAAAGTACAAAGATGGTTACAGGAGATAACAGAATATCAAATAGAATTTAAACCCGAACCTGTTCCTTTTGGGAATAATCAAAGGGAAATTTAGTAAACAAATCCAGTACATCATATTGCACATAATAACAGCAGTGAGGATAGTTTTTGCGCAGGGTTGGAAATTAGAAAACATACCGTCCGAAGAGGTGTTAATACAAAAAATATTAGAATGTGCTGAGATGAACAAACTTACAATAGAACTAAAAGGCAAGGAGGAATCAGATTATGCGGTATGGGATAGATGGTATAAGTGGAAAGAAGATAGGAATAAGGATTAATGTATAGAAATAAATGTAAATATATGTAATATTGATGACACAATACTGTTAACAATGTAAATAGAGATGTGTAAATTTGAAAATAAATAAATAAATAATAACAATAAAGTTCAACAGCATTAGGTTGGAAGGTAGGCATGGTGGAGGAGGATGAAACTGATGAAATCAGCCTTGTGGCATCATGATGCAGATTCTGATCCTTTTTGACATATGTTACCTATGTTGCTAATCTCACATACATCCCTCTTTAATGAAAATAGCAAGATCCTGTGGATAGATTGAATAGAAAATAGCAAGATCCTGTTGTGAGATTGTGACCTCCCTAGCACTGGTTGAACATGTGACTTTAAATATCCTTACCTAAACTCAACCAAATGACTGTATGTGAACTTTGGAATTGTTACTGCTTTTCAGTAGTTTTAAGCACTAAGGAAGATCACCATGGACTTCTGAAGAGATAACATATAGTCCAAATACTACTTGGTGACTTTATATTTGCTTTATATTTCAGATTTTTTTTAGATCATGAGATCATGTTGCCCATGTGCGTGCATGCATACAGACAGAGAGAGAGAGAGAGAGAGTGGGAGACAGACAGACAGACAGACAGACAGACAGACAGACAGACAGACCTAAATATAGATGATATAGATCGATGATATCATTTTAGGCATTGTCTATTCACTGCAGAATGAAGGTCTCTTCCACATGTTTCCTCTCTCTTTTATCACATACTTGGCCCATTGTTGCAATTGAACAAGACAGAAAAACAAAAACAATTAAAAAATACTGAAAATATACTTTTTTCAGGAGTCCAATTTATTCAGAGCTAAATACTGGTATTATATTTGTTGAGAGATTGCATGGCATTCATTGAAGATATGATACAAAGCTCTGGAAATAGAAAGCAGATATGATCAATCATTTTGCAGGTGCGGGATACATGTTTCTTTAATAATCAAGAATTGCCAAAGCTACATGCAAGTGATGCTATGAGGTCACTAGAACAAGTAAAGGAAAAATATTATTTTAATTTTATTGTTTTTTAAAAAAACAAAAAACAAAATCTCAGTTAGGACTAATAGACTTGTTGGGTTCTACCTCTGAATTTCAGGGGTGTAATTTAAGAAACCTGTAAGTTGTACAACATGAATGACAAAGCCTCATGGAACAACTTTATACAAGATGGTACTGCTCTGATAGATTCCATTGAAATAGTTCCAGTGTTTTCAATTCAATTATACCCACACCTTCTCACAATATTGCAGACTCCAGTATTTTATACTGATTTTTTTTTAAAGTGAGGATCTAATTTTAGATATCAGACATTAGGGTCTCCAGAGCATTTGCTGCACCAAATACTGTATGAGCATAGGAATGAAGATTTTCTATCTGGTACAGTTAGAAAGACAGAATGTGCTATTTGAGGAGTCTTATAAAGTTTTTTTTTAATGGTGAGAACATAGTATTCTAAGAGATTCACCTGAAAATAGACCTATCTGTTCCACTTTAGGCTCAGAAAGGAACAGACAAAGGGAGTAGGTTTCATATCAAGGTGTTATTTTAATTTCAGATGAGTGGAGCAAATGTTATCAGTTAAGACTTTAAATTACTCTACAAGCAAAAGGCAATTTTGGTCTGGTATTCAAAACTATATGTTAAAGTTCAAAGGTTCACATTTCCTTTTTAGCTAGGAGAAAAATTTGTTCAAAATCTTTGAGATACATTTAATAAATTTTAATATCTTGAAGTTAAAGGGTTTGCCTGTTGATTAGCAACTAATGGTATTATTACTAAAATTGATCTTTGTATTTTCTGGATTTTTAAAAACTTTCCGTTTGCACTTTATTACATACATATACATTCATAGAGAGAGAGATAGACCAACATGTAGGCAGACAGGTGGATGATAGAATTTAAATGTAAATGTAAGTGGAGTTCAACCATGTTTTTCAGAATCATTTAAGGACAGACTAGTTATATGATACACACTATGAGCTGCCAAATCAAATTTAGTTTCTTCTTTTATTACAACTTTCCTGTCTGTTTGCTATTCCCGATAAGAACAAAAAAGCCTTTCTCAAAATAAGGGAAAGCTGCTGAGTTTTCCCAACATTTCCCAAGAAACAAGAATCTACAACACTTATAATAGAAATCTTACTTGTTTGTACTGAGGAGTCTGATATTTATTCTCTTTAACATTGAGACTGAAATTATAAAAAGCCATATTCTGTTTGAAGAATTTTCTGTATTTATTTGAGCTCTGACAAATTTTGCATGGCACATTATAGGTCTGTTATACAAAATGCTGCATTCAGTATGATAAATCACATATTTTACATACATATTATATCTGCCTATATTGTATTATGCATTTCAAATGTTAAAACCACTCCATACATATCTCAATAATCTCTTCATAAATATTACTTTAACAGTCTTTATTATAATCTTGTAATTTAGCCTAGTGTCCTTCCATAATAGAATATGAAATGGTTAAGTTGGTATGGAAATATCTCTTTAGGAACATCCCCCAAAATCTCAATCTACTATAACCTACAGGATGTAAATGTAGTAGGGCAGCAATGCAGAAATTTTTAGGCTAAAAGTTTTCTTCCTCCCCCTTTCCCTCCCATCTCCTTCTTCTCTCTGCTCCTTGACAATCATAGATTATGCAATGAAAAAGAAAAGCCACCACTATGGTGCAAATTAAGTTTGACTCCATATAAATATGACTGAAAACAAATGAAAGTGTATTGCTTGCAGGGGAAAATGGATGAATAGGACACACTCTATTCTGGAAACAGCTAATGTGACCTCCCCAGTAATCAGTGCTGCAGTGTGTCATAATCAACATAAATCTTTTGGAAATCTGGAAACATTATTTTGCCATGTATACAATGTGCAAACATTTTTTTGTAATGAATTTCTACATACATATACAAAAGTCACCAGAAGTAACTCACTTTGGGAATGTGTGAAAATGCTCTTGAAAAAAAAAATCCTTGTCCAATGTGACAGGTTGGTTTGCTAATCTAAAAAGAGCTGAGGTGAAGTTTCGTTCTCTGAGCTTGTGGGTTGATTTCCAAACATTTAACTACCAGGCTAGGTAACATCTTCAGCAGAATTTAGGGGGTATCAGTGTTCTTCTGTTTATAAGGGTTTCAGGTGTGGGTTTGTTGAGTGAAGGTCTTGTGAGGGGTGAGTCATCAGTGACCCATCACAAGATACACTTGACACACCCACACCTAAAACCCTTATAAACAGAAAAACACTGGCACGGACATCCCCTAAATGCCACTGAAGATGTTACTAGTCTGGTAATGAAACATTTGGAAATCAACCCACAATCTTGGAGAACAAACCTTCATCCTCATCCTACACCTCAGCTACAGATATTCACCACTGTTGCTAAAAAGAACTCCTTGGGGCAATGACATGCCATTTTTGAAGTATCCATTCTCCAAGGATGCTCTTTGGTCACCCACACCTTTGCAGGTGCCAGGATATTTTTTTCACTTTTTTTCAAGTATTTCAACCCCCTTTTTGTCATTTCACATTGTCAGTATTTTGCTACTACTTTAATGTCATTGCATGCTGTATTTAGTGTTCTCCTTATTACTCCTCTTGATTTTTCTTATATCTATTATATGGTTTTTCTATGTACACTTTTGATTGTTTTTTGCATTGTTTTATAATAGTTTTAACTAGTGATATTCTGACAGAGAACATTTATTTTTGATTCATAACAGTACAAATACTCAAATCTAAAAATCCTGAGAAAATATACTCAACCACAAAAGGCAAATCAGAAATGAAATTGTGTGAATTGTGTGCAGTCAATTGCAAGTGTAGTGGCTGTTGAACAATAAAGTAACCCTGTTTAGACTAGCTGTGTGCTGAAATAAAAATACAGGTATGCTCTGTGAACCCTGTTATAACAGATTCCATTCATTTTTAAGCCACTCATTTTCTTCTCCCTAGGAGTATGTTATATATNTATATATATAAACCAGAAGAATTACACTATGGATTCAGTGTAATATGTCCTTTCACAAATCTTTATGATTCTAACCCAATGAAGGATGGAGGCATACAGTTCTGGGCAATAGCAGATGAGAAACAGCTCTTTAAAAAACAATTGCATGTACAACAACAGATCTGAGAATTTGTGATTACAGACTAAGTAAAAAAGAAAAAAAGGGAAAATGTTTCATTCATCACCATCATTCTTCCATATTGGGTGTTGGACATAATCTAGTAAGCAAAATAGTGTCTCAACCCTACATCTTTCAAATAGAATTTAGTTACTTTTAAAAGATAAACCACATACACAGACACATATATAACACACAAAACACAAGATTCAGAAATGAACAAACGATTGTATAGAATACAATGCAACTGTGCAATGGAGAATTTCTAGATCATTTGTTCCTGTTCAGGAAGAAATTCCCCACTTAGCTATTAGAATTGAGTTGGTGTGTATTGGCAAGAGGGGAGTCAAGATAGACAACATAACATTACAAGCATAGCCTCATCTCCCTTTTCTATGTTGTGCATGTGGCACACATAAAAATAGGGCTAAAATGACCACCATTGCAGCTAACATCTTTGATTTTTGAGCCGCCACCCAACAATTATCCAGAATCTAAAATTAAACAGCCAGTTAATTCAACATAGATTTTACCTGAAGAGCTATAAATGCAAAACATGTGCATTGCTGTTAAGCCAACAGACATTTTTTGTTCACATATGTTATGTACAAAGCTCCATTGTAAGCAGAGGAATAAACCCCTTTGCTAATTGAGGTTTATCTCAAGATTCATTTGACAGTAAGCTGTTCATATTCAGAAGGAGCTGATAAACTAAAATAGGTTGTTCTTTCATTGCTAATGCTAATTTAATTAAGGTCATGAAATGGGAAACAATCAGTTTGCTGTAATGTCTCTGCATGCCACTTTTCTATGACTAATAATTTAATAACTAAATGAGACTTTCCCCTCATCTATAAAAAGCCTAGCAGACAAATTCAAGCTGGAAAAAGAAATCCTAAAATTTACCCTTATTAATGTTTCACAAAATATTCAAGCTGCTAAATAATAGAGCCAAAATGCATATCAACATTATTTGTACTTAAAAATAAACACTAAATCACTCATTCAGTTAGCTTTAATCCAATATTGAAAATCCTATAGGTTAAAGGGCAACAGATTTTTCATGTAAGGAAAAAAAAAAGACATAAATTTCATGGTCTTCACCAAAATTTTGGCATATTGGGAATCATCAAACATGAGTAGCCACGCCTTATTCTATGGGGTTCAAACTATCTCTGAGAAAATAAACTCATGAACTTTAATACTTAGATAATTACATACAAGTGCATTAGCTTTGGGAGCTACCCTGCTCCAGATACAAAGTGGTTTCAATAAAGGAGAATATTTGTAGCTCATGTTTGAAATGAAAGATCTTCAGTGCAGTTACTAACACTGATGATGTTACCTAGTTTGGATAATAAAACATCTGCAAAAAAAACCAGCCAAATTCAGAGAGCACCAGGGGCCCCTCATACAGAGGCTTGCAGAAAGGGGGGTCTGTATGATCAACTATCAAGAGTAAAGGAAGCAGCAAATCAAGAAACACACCATAGACTAGCACTTAGAGAAACAGTGATAAGATATTCAGATGCAGGAATGTGTCTATACTTACCAAAATCAGAATACTGCAGACCATATTTTACCTGTGACATTCTAAGGAAGAAACAGTTGAACCTTGAAGAAGATAGAGTATTGACATTTTTCAACACTGATGTTGGAGAAGACTCTTGAAGATTCTGTGGAGGCACTACATTATGGTTTTATCATGATAATCCTGATGATTCCAAAAAGGATGAAACTGCTAATATGGTACCTCCTGGTGGGCTATGTAACTGAAAATACCATACACTGTGAAAACTAGAGAAATTTCCCTTCATTCTCTGAATGAATGGGGTGGAATGGGTTGGGTGGAAGCAATTTAAAGCCCTGTATATGCAGGCATGACATAATGTTGTAACAGTTGTATCCCTCTGCTTTGAGAACTTAAGGGGAAGTGGACCTAAGGCTGGAACAAGCCTAATAATGCAATGTCAGCTGAGACCTGTTGTTACCCAAAACAATTCTAATAGAAATTTGCTCCTTGGTGCACAGTGACTGACACTGATTTTTTTTTTTTGCTTTGCCTTTCAGGAAATCCCAGCCTTCATTTATAAATTCTTCCCAATGCCCAACATGGCATTGCTGGAAGCAAATTATGTTATCCTGTGTAAGACAAGCCTCCTCCTAATGTAATTGAGCCACCTAGTTCAGTGTTTTTCCTTTTAACAACTGGCAGAAGGTGTGGCTTTTATTCAATTAGGTCTCATTTGCAGTGATCTCTGTTGTAAAAGCAGTTGTCAAATGCCTCCTGTAGTTTATGAGCCCTTTCTTGCTTCTCAGAAGGCATTACTAAATTTATTAGATAACCATTCAACCAAGGGCTTCTTTCCACCAACCGCCACTTTTGAGACCTTTTAAATGTCTACTCCAGCAGCTCCATTGACATAACTTTCATCATTTCCTAATTGTCCATGATCTCTTCCCTTCTTTTTCCCCATTAAAGTTAGAATGTTAAAAGCAGTCCGGCAGCTTAAGCCTTTCAGAATCATCAGTAATTGAATCTTCTTTCCCACTTCTGCTTTTCAAATAAATTTAGCCACTTGAAAGCTGAGTCTTGTCATTCTCAGAGTCTCTGTTCAAAACAAGAGGAATGCAGCTGTGAACAATTTAGGGCCATGACAAAGTGGTGTGAGACTAGGGGTGGGGTTGGGGGATGGTGAATATGGAGGAATGTGTGGAAAAGAATAACATTTATTCACTCACTTTTCACATTATATGCTTAAACATTATATGCTTATATTATATTATATTTTATTTAGAAATGTGCCTTCCTGCCAATCAAAAGCTACATGCAGGTACAGTAATCCTCCTTTAGTGACTGCCTTATTTAGCAACTGTTCATAGTTACAATGGTGATGAAAAGGTAACTGTACAACCAATCCTCACATTTATAACTGCCACGGATTTGTAAAGCAAAGGAAAGCTGAAGTAAGCTCGTAAGTACAGTCATGGCTTCAGTTAATGACCAAGTTACTGGCCCCAATTGTGGTCACTAAACAAGGACTACCTGTATTGTAGATCTATAACACCAAATAGGCCAGTTAGCCATACATTTTAGTTTGTTGATGCTCAACAATCCTTCAGATTGCCAGAATTTCATAAGCATAAATTGAAATATTTATTGAATCCTGGCAACTATGATAGGTGGCAGGGTAATGAATTGTCAACATGTATGTTGTAATATCTTATATGTATTGTACAAATATATTTCTATGTTCACAGAGCTGTGAATTCAAGTGCAGTATTCAAGGATGTATTGAAGGCCAGTTGGTTGTAGACACCATGCCTGTTTTATTAGTTTTTAATCAGTAACCAAGCTAAACACCAGTAGCTCATGGCCAGTATTATCTTATGAACTGATTATTTCCAGAACAAATCTAAAAAAATTATAATTGGCTGTTGTTTAAGAACTGTGCAAGCAGAGCTTAGAATTAAAGTCTTTTTTGAAGCCATGTGTTAAGTATTACCAACCAAATATGGTCACAGGAGTAGAGTCTGAAGCCAGACTCCACTCCCTGGACCAGCCACTGGCGGGAGAAATAAAGTCCCATCAGTTGCTGAAGTGTTGGACAGTGCCTGCTATATAAGCCGGCGCCAGCCACGGCTGAGCGGCTGTTACCTAACTGAGAAATAAAAGGTTTTACCTGCTCCTGCTGTGTCCTGCCTCTTCTCTCTGTGCACCCACTTAACACTGGCAATGAAGGTGGGATCCTGAGCTGAGGAGAGAACAAAGGACAACCTTGTGGGAATTGGACACCATTTTGCTGGCCACCGCAATGACCGTGACCCTACCGACCAAGATGGCACACCACCCGATGTCTCCTACAATCCGGCCAAGGAGAAATGGGCCTCCTACATGGGCTGATTCAACCTACACCTGGAAGTCAACAGACTCCAGGCCACCCCCAATGCAAAGAAGAGTGCCCTGTTCCTAACATACTGTGATGTGGAACTCTATGAGATGGCGGACGCCCTCGTGGCCAACGAGCTGAACAGTGTATCCTGGGACAAGCTACAGTGAGCCTTGAATGAACATTTTGATCCATCCCCATCCTACCTGGCCAACCACCACAAATTCTATATGTGGAGCCAGAGAGAAGGGGATACGATAAATACGTCCGTGTCCGTGCTTTGGAAGCTATCAAAGAACTGTAAGTTCCCTGACACCAAGACCATGATCCGGGACCGGCTTGTCCTCAGAATGAGAGACCTGACCTTACAAAAGTGACTGTTGGCCCTAGAGGACGTCTCATTCAAGGAAGCCATCAACGAGGCCCAAGCCGCGGAATCCTCCAACAGCTCCACTGCATGAATCAAGGGGACCGGGAAGGTGCATGCCACCCAGGTCAATTGCTGTGCAACCCAAGACACCTCAAACTCCAAGGCCAGTGATGAGGACAAGGAGGATATCCACCAGGTGAGATCCAGTAAACCAGTGGGGAAAGAAGGTACCAAGCCATGTGGGGGTTGCGGAGGAAATCACCACCGATCGGCATGCCGCTTCAAAGACACTATATGAAGGCATTGTGACTCCAAGGGACACCTCACAGAGGTATGCTGAGCCATCCAACTGACCAGCAGGCAAGACAGGAGAACGTCCTCCCCCACCAGACAATATGGCCACCAAAGGGAAAGCCAGAAGAATCATGGTGGGAAATGCAAAAAGAGAGACAACGCCAGAGAAGAAGAAGCGCATTTCACCTTTGTTGGCTATGCTCAAACCCAGGTGAGGCGAACAGATGCCTATGAGGCCAACAAAATTATGGCCACAGTGAGCATCGAAGGCAATCCATGCCAGACGGAGGTAGACTCGGGGGTCATACATCTCCATGATATTGTGGGACACCCTTAAGAAACTACAACCCAGCATATGGCATAATCAGTTGGAGCCACAGAAGATCATCTTAAATGATCTTCTGGATTGAATATGGCCGCTTCCAAGGGACCCTACCACTCACCATAGTGGACCGGGACCTGCGAAGTCTACTGGGGGGAGAGTGGTTCAAACCTCTTCAGATCTGCCTCACTGGCATCCACACCACCGAGACCACCACCCCCACACTTGGGAAGATGACCTCTTAGCACTAGAGTGCAACTTGAGTGACATATTCAACGACAAACTGGGGAAGTACATGGGGACCCCAATCTCATTTAACGTAGACCCCAACATAGCTCCTGTCCAACTAAAGCAGCGGAGAGTCCTGTTTGCTCTCCGGCCCAAGGTCAAGGAGCAATTAGATAAATTAATTGCCCAGGGGGTCCTTCAACTGGTCATCTATGCCAAATGGGAGACCCCAATAGTGACCCCAATCAAACCAGACAGTCAGTGAGAATCTGTGAGGATTACAAGACTACCCTGCAGCAAAGCGCCTACCTGCGGCCCCCTCCTACATTCCCTAGGGTGGGGAAACATCTTTGCCAAGCTAGATCTGGCCCAGGCCTATCAGCAACTGCTGGTCGACAAGGCAACTGCTGAAGCACAAACAATCGTCACTTACCAGAGTGCTTTTAAATGCAACCGGCTACAGTTCAGAGTAAGCGTAGACCCCGGCCTTTTCCAAAGCTTCATGGAAAGGCTATTGCACAACATCCCAGGGGTAATACCATACTTTGACAATATTATAATATCAGCCAAAAGCCAGGGACAGTTAATAGAGAGACTGAGGGCAGTGCTGGGAAGATTCCAGGAAGCAGGACTCAAATTAAAAAGGGATAAATGTCACCTGGCCATCCTCCAAGTGGAGTTCCTGAGTTTCCTTATTGACGCATCAGGCATATTTATTTATTTATTTATTAGACTTGT
>AZIM01006670.1:2753-15017 GCA_000516915.1 Ophiophagus hannah | reverse complement strand
GTCAGGAAATTTCTCCTTAGTTCTAGCTTGTTTCTCTCCTTGATTAGTTTCCACCCAATTGCTTCTTGTCCTGCCCTCAGCGCTTTGGAGAATCACTTGACTCCCTCTTCTTTGTGGCAGCCCTGAGATATTGGAACACTGCTATTATGTCACCTCTAGTCCTCCTTTTCTTTAAACTAGACTAGGAGTGTCAAACTCAATTTCACTGAGGGCCGCATCAGGGTTGTTCAATAAATAATGCTAAATAAAATCATTGCTACTTGTTTTTGTGAAGAAAGTTTAGATGCTGTCTAACACATTTTGATGTCTTCAGATATTTCATGAATGGGCAATAGGATCTTTTTCTATGTATAACATATTTTACTATTAATAAATATTACATAAAGATGACCTCCAAAGGCCTTATTACCTTTTATTCATTATAGTTCTAGAAGCACAATAGGGATTTGTTGGTAAATCTTTATAAAACTTGTAGCATATACATCTAACTTAATCCAAAGCAGAGGAAGAAACATTATGCACTGATGTCCCACGTGCATTATGTCACCTTGAATATTTCCTCCTGATGTTTAATATAATCTATTTCACTGTCATTGTTTTAGAAATTAATATAGAGAATAGTATATGGGTCATTAAGTTTCATTGGCCTTGGCCTTAATGTGTGATCTTCTGCCAAGAGTATGAGTAATATGGAGAAAAAGCAGGTACAATTTCATTCTTTTTATTACCTTTGCAGGGACCTCTTTATTTATGCAGCCAATGAAGGACTGACTTCTTTCTGATTTCTCTGATTTCTTATTCTGATCCAGTGTAGATGAAATTTTTACTTGGTAAAGAACTGTCCTGCATATGTTTATGAATTATTGCCTCTCTCTGCCATCATTATTTTTTCAATGGCTCTAAGTACTGCCATGGATCTTTAAGAGTCAAAACCTTAAATTAATAGTCAAGTAAGATGGAAAAAGTTCCATGTAAAAATTGTTCTTAAGCTATAGTAATAGACCACAGTACTAGAAACAATAGTATACTGTTTATGTTTGTGGGTAGATGCAGGGGTGGGCTGCTACTGGTTCGCATTGATTCAGGCAAACCGGATGTTAATTTTACATCTGGTTTGGTGAATCTGTAGTTCCGGCAACTGGCTGGTCCCACCCACCCATCCCTTCCCAGGAGTCCCACGCGGCCCATTTTGGATCGCAGGTAAGTGCAGGTTCCATGCAAAGGCTCAGGGAGGACAAAAAATGGGCCTCCCATAACTTCCGGAAGGCCCTCCAGAGAGCCTCTGGAGCCCGTGGAGGCCGTTTTCACACTCCCGAAGGCTCAATGAAATCCTCTAACAGACAAAGAAGTATATTCAAGCAGAATAGCAAAGGAGAAAAAGTAATGTGTAATAAAAGAGACAGTTGCATTTAGAAGGAAAGGAAATAGAAAGATACAAATGAATTAGATGGTAGTGGGACAAGCAGAAGATATAACTACACAGAGGAGGAAAGAAAAGAGGGAGAAACCAACTTACACATCACAAAGGGGCATTAAAGCCTAGAAACAGGAGACAGTGAGTTCTAGTCCCACTTTGGGCATGAAAACCTGACTACATTTTCTGGCTGGTCACACTCTCTCTTGGCCTAACCAAGAGTTGTTGTGTTGTGTTGTGTTGTGTTGTGTTGTGTTGTGTTGTGTTGTGAAAAAATAGGAGAAGGGAGATATTTTGGTACAATAACAACAACAACAACAACAACCAGGCAAGCTACCACCATGAAACCAAATGCTAATATTCAGGTTAATCCTTAAAGCCATTCATTTTTTTTTCAACAGCAATGATTATAAGCTCTTGCACCTTCATCCATTCACTTGTTTTTTGTAGTAGATACATACACATATATGTATATATCATAAAAACTGAAAAATAACACCTCAAATTTACAGATGTATTTATTTATTTGGAAGGAAATAATCTTCTTGCTGCATTATTTATTGGGTGCTAATTACTACCAGAAAGGTAGGCTACAGTATTTGAAGAAATGTATAGGATTACCTAGGCCATTGCCAGGAGCCTGCAGAGATTACACATATTTATTTATCCATATAGTCATCAGTTTTATTTATTATCCATGCAGTCATCAGCTTTCATGATCTTTAGAGGCTTTTGTAGGTGAAGGTTTTCCTACTTCACCTTTATGTGATGAATAAGAGATTTCATTAAAAATAATTGTCACATGATGCCCTAGTAGTAAAATTCATTGCCCACATCTTATATTTTCTCTCAAGGAAGCAGATATAAAGCAACTCAAAAAAGAAATAATTGATAATGTTCTTACACATAATACACAGAAAGAGATCTTAATATATTTAGGGTAAAATTGTTATGTATATTTAAATAAATACATGTTATATGTTTACTTACATTACTTCCTAATTTAATATAGATTTTTTTATTTTGTAATATTATTATAAGTTGACTTTGGAAATAGTGTTTTGTTTAATGCCTGGTTGAAAATGTTTCTACCAAATTTACCGTTCTTGTTTATTTAAAAAAAAAAAAAAACTTAGATACCAATATTTCTTTTCCAATCACATCACAGTCTTGTGGGTGAAAGTATATGGGGTGTGAATTTAGCACATGATCCAAAATCTAATTTCAAACAGATTTTTATCAACATTTATTTAGAAAAAAGGAACAGTTTTGAAGGTTAACAAGATCTTAGTAAGGCATATTTATGATATATCATCCAAAATAGCCACTACTTGTTTAACTGTAGAATATTTAGCACAATTTGGGGATGTTCTTAAATAATACCAGGAAATGAAAAAGTCTTACCTATAGCTACTATGATCAAATATGACAGCATATATATGAAAGTACATTTTGTTTACTGAACAAAAACTGGAATTTTGGAAGCTGAGCCTTTAACATGAGACATTTATTTTCAGAATTTAGTATAAAAGTCATCTGAATGACAATCATAGTATGTCATAGGAAGGCAAACTGGATTATGTAAGCAGTCATAAGATATTTTAGTGTAGCATTCTTTGAATTTAACCTATTTTAATTTTAGGAACATTTTTTACTATTCACCATATTATCAGTTGATTATTCAGTTCTGAAGTTGGACCCCAAAGCTAATTATATTAGAATTAATAAAGTTAAGGACAATCTTAGTATTACTTTTTTTCCCCTGTTTGTGTTTCAAGGTCCAGTTATGATTTACAGAACAGTGCAGTTCGTGTCCTTCATTATGACAACTGAAACAGGCATACCCATAAAGGCTCAGGTGCCCAAAACAATGTTGCTGGATGTCTGTCTATAGATTCAACAAGAGCAGAGAAAAACTACTATTTTGGTTTATTTGTTGCCTTTACTACCATGGCGTAGGCCAAAATATTGGCTATAATTTGGGTTTTGTAAGATTTGCATTTCATCACCTTCCAGTGGTGCTTCAAGAATCTTTTTACCTGCTTCATTTCTATTAGCTCCTTTGTAAACCAAGGGTAGTTCTGGGACCTCTGGTAGAAAAAAGCATGATCCGATAAAGGCCTTAGTCAAACCAAGCTGCAAAACTTCAGTTAACAACCCTAATCTTCCTCTGAAGCCCAGTTAGGTCCATCAGTCAACTGTGAAAGACCATTCTAATAAGCCCTGATCAGCGAAAACAAGTAATTTTCGGACCAAAGTGTATGAGGTTGCTTTAGTAAGGATTAGGTTTAGGGTTAAATATGGAACAAATTAAAATTGAGGGTATTTTTTAACTTCCTTTACACGCTCATGCCAGAAGTTGGGTGGAGTTCAATAGCATGGCACTGTATGCATACGCAATAAGGGTTGAGAAACATATTCAGTTTGTTCAAAAGATATAAACGAAAGTTTGTTTTGAGCTGAATTCAACTCCTGGTGATTTTCATAGACATTTTATTATAGTTTTCTAGAGACTGGTGCAAAAGTGATTTGTCGCTGCCTTCCTTTAGGATGTTTTTAATTTCCCAGTCTAGATTAGTTTCTTTAATATTCCTATCTATCTTCTATCTTACTGCTATCTTCTGAAATTGCATATAATATTGTATTCCCTCTCTCCTCCCCACATTTCAGTTCCTTGTTTTATTTCCATAAGGAATGGTTAATTATTGGATACATTCTCAGCCATAAATGTGCAGTGGGTTTTTTTTTGTCTTCTTTATATTTCTCCCATGTTTCAATATTTCCAATCATTGCATCATGTATCACAAACTTCTGAGACATTGCAAGTAAGTAAACATCAAATTACAATTGCAAGTAAGTAAACACTGAATTACAAGTTGTTGTTTTTTACATCCTTCCTACGGAATTTGTCATCTAGGAGTTGACTGCAATTTAATGAATGTCTAACCTGTCTCTTTAGCTAAGCTTTTTCTTGGAAGCAAAATAGGTGCCAAATATATTTTACTTGACATAGCTAATTCAGTACAAATGGATTTGAAGATTTAAAAAAAATGTTGAAATGGACTCTTGAAGGATCAAAGAACCAGAAATTTTTTTTTCATTCCCTTCCTCCCCCAAAAGAATAAATTATCCAACAATGGCATGAACAGATCTCTTGCATTTTTCCAAACACTGAACTATGATGGATGCCAAAGAAAATGTAAAATGGGAAGGAGGGAGGGAGGAAGGGGGNGGAAGGGGGGAGGGAGGGAGGGAGGAGCTTTGTGTTATTTTTTAAAAAAACACTTTGAGGAATTACTCAGAAATACTTTAAGGAATTGTGACCCGGTTCCCAAGTTTAAAATATCTAACATTCGATAACTTTGTACTGTAATATAGCACTTTCAATGTCTCTTTTGAGCAATTGCTGTTTGATTTTGCATTTATAATTGAGAATTACAGTGGGGAAGCCAAATGGAAAGTGAGATTTCAAAAATCCCAGCCAGCTATTGAAAAAAGCAAATACCATTCCTCTGCAAAAGCTTAGAATGTACCTGGTTAAGATTACTATTCTTGAGGAACTCTCACCCTGTGCTGCCTTCTTCAGAGAGTGTAAGCCACACAGAAAGGATTTTGGACAGTGAAATTTTAAAAAGGAGGAGGAAGGAAATACAATGGGGTATTAGACCGGTAGATACAAAAGCTTGAATTTCCAGCTTGCAATTTTTTTTACACAAAATGTCCTATAACTGAAATAAAAAAAAATCATATCAACCTGAAGCTTCTTTATTATTAAAAAAAGTAACTAACGGGAAGACTTGGTGAACTCACTGTCGAACTTACTTCGACATCCTGTCACAGTAGTGAAGTACCATACATCAGTGACAAAGCATAAGCTTTTTAAGGGGGAAAATAGTTTGATACATAGCATCTCAAGACATGCCTGAAAAAAATATATGAAACTCTGAAGAATAATTCCTAGTCAGTACCAACAGTACTAAGCTAAATAAGCTAAAGTTTTGACTCAAATAGAAATTATTTCTATATGTAACAAGACAACCAGTGACTAACTGGGTTATTGTTTCAGAGATATTTCTTTACCTAAATAGAGAAACAGGATGACACAGGTGGGCAAAAGAAAAAGAAGAAAAAAGCTGTGAGAATGGCAGTGAGTTCTAACTTTCTGCTGGCTTCCCTATTTGCCTTTTTTTTTTTTGTAGAAAGGGTTCAGGGAGTGTTAAAAATGTCACTGTAGCTGTCCTTGGCAGCCCAGTGGTGCAGCACCACAGAAGCACTGAAGCAGCCACAATTTACCAGATTTCAATTCCACAGGAGTAATGGGTTCTGGATTTTGTTTTTATTCTAGAAGTTAGCCAACTTGAGGTTCATTGATTCAAAAAATATAGCCCTATGAGCACAGTTTCACACAACTAAAGGATACAAACAATGAAGTAGACGCAAGAGTTTTATTAGAATATAAATGAAAAAATGTTTGTTCAAATGGAATGATAACTGCATCTCTATCTTTATTAAGAGGACTGCATTCTCTCTCCCTTTCCTTCCCCCTTCTCCTCTTTTTCAAGAACTCAAGGTAACTTTCAGGAATCAGCTATCATTATTATCCCAATAGCATGCAAATTGGATTAAAAGATAATGACTAGTCCAAAGTCATCTGTTGGTTGGTTCTGCTGTGTGTGTGTGAGTGTGTGTGTGAGTGTGTGTGCACGCACACATGCAAGTGTTACTTATTCTTGCAGAAGAAGCTTGTGGGCAGGGTGATAGCAAATTCAGTTCGCTCTCTTCATATCTTTGAATTTTGAAATGCAGCTCTCGGTTCAGGGTTATATAAAAATAATATCGATTGAGGAAAGAATGAGTATCTTATGGAAATAAAATACAAGGTATGTATCTTCAGGAAAGTTGAAAATACATGTAAATTTCATTGTGGGATTGTGTTTTTTAATTGCAAAATGTTGTAGCAAAATTATATTCATCCCATGATAGAGGAATAAAAAATGTCCCTTGGCATAGAATGTATGCAAATTGAGAACAAAAACAAACAAACAAAAACTTATAAATCCTGTTTCCTGCTTCAGTGGGAGAAATAACCATAATAATAATCATTAGTTAATCGTTCCATAGATTTAATACCTATTTTTTCACTTTTTTGCTATTATAACATCATTATTATAACTTCTTTCATTTCCATCTTCTTCCCAGTTCTTTCAACCTGTTTAAATAACTGCTTTTTCATTTAGATTAACTCAGTCACATATTATTCTCTTGTCATCCCCTTAAAGGGAGATAAAAGTTTTCTTATCATGAATGGAAAGATGCTATAAATTCTACACAAACTAGTTGTTGTCATAATAAATGGGAATGCCTATATTTAAGTGCCTTTATGTTGTGCTCAAAATGTGTGAAGATGATTCAGCAGTCTTTAAATGTTTTGAGCATGAATCTGATGTTGCAGGAAGAAGAAATATTAAGTATCTCCCAGTTTTTTTATTTTTTATTTATTTACTATCCAATTGCATCGAAGATTTGTATTGTCTTGTTACAGTTGCTGATATTAGTGATTAAGCTTACTTCTGATACAGGTGAATATATTGTATAGGGTTGCTTTTTCAGTGAAATCACTGATCAATTCATTTTCACATTTTTATATTTAGGGATTTAAAATTAAACACTCGATATCTTTTAAAAAGGATAAAAACACTAATGCTTGTTGTTTGATTAATCTAGTATTGGAGTGCATGCAATTCCATATGGCTTGATAAATTCTAGTACAGCATGTTCAAAAATGTGGGGTTTGCCTCTAGTTTCTTTTCTTGTCCATGGATTATTCATGATAGAGCCAAGACTCTTTACATCTTCCCAAGATTTGTCACCAGATGGGCAGACACAATTGTGGGATAACAATGTAATGTAATCTAACGTAATCTGGTTCTATATAGTTCAGGCTCCATAGGTTATAAGAAGAATTTTAAATTGAGCAGGTAAATTTACTGGTAACCAGTGTAGCATTTCAAGAGAGGTGTTACCTACAATGATGAGTTGACAGAAGTCTTGCCATGGCATTCAGTCCAGTTGTAGTTCCCATGTCTTCTCCAAAGGCTATTGTATGTAAAGCATATTACATAATCCAGCCAAATGGTGATTTGAGATTTGAAACATCCGGATTCTGAACGTATACATGAAGAACTCATGAAATCATCCAGCAAGATTTCTCATATATCCTTCCTCCAAATAATCTGAGTAACTGAGTTGTTGAATATGGATCACAACATCCTGTTCCTCCACTTTAGGAGTGTGCATTAAGTAATCAATATGTTTTTTTTTAATGGAAAGTTTCTGTTCCAGGTTTGCACTTTGCATTATTAAGAAGATGGAAATTGATGGAAAAAATGCAGATTTCAGCCAATATGTGTTTTTATTTATTTTAAATTATATAAAATTGCTTGTTTCCAAGAGAGATGCTTCCTGATAATTTTCCCCAGGTATATGAAAGTAATGTTACCTTTGGTTATATCCTTTCACTATCTGTTCCTTCCTCCTTTTCCTATTAGGATTATAAGTTGTGTTTACAGAATGCTCTTTCTGAAATTGTTTAATAACCCCCAACCTCTTCAGGTGCTGACTGATTTAGATACCCATCTCCTCTTTCTCTATTGATTTCATGAATTAGCCAACATTTATACACCTTCTCTCACTTACCCACTATTCATTCATCAACTGTTTGAAATTACAATGACATTGATCGAGTGGTCCTTACGATCAGTCCTTTAAGTTCCTGCTGTCACTCCAACTCTGTGATCATGTGATAGTTATCTGGGTGTGTTTGGCAACCAGCTGGCAATTACAATGGTTGAAATGCCTCATGGTCAAGTGATCACCATTTGTGCCCTTCCCAATTTCCCAAAAGCAAAGTCAGCTTCCTGCTTAATGATCCACATGTCTTGGGGTTATGATGGCACCCAGGACCTACCTGGGTTGTGGTTGCTAAGCAATGCAATCATATTTCCCTTTACAACCCCATTGTTTAGTGGACAGCAATTTGGGTTCCAATGGCCATCATAATACAAGGATACCTGTAATACATTAGGAAAATGTGTGTTTGTTCTGTTTTAGCAGAAGGACAGATAAAGAGAAAACATGAGCAATTTCTCAGAAGAAGTGTTACCATCAGATTAGCACTGAGTCTCTATAGGAGCACCAAATTACCCTGAAGTAATAATTATAATACATTAGTGGCGGTTTAATTTCCAATAAGTGCTGTCTGTTTAAGTAATGGCACTCATACCCAAACTAGAAAATCAGTAGATTGTACCGCTGGTGAGAAGAAAAAAAAAAGATTCTGCATGGATTTAAAAGATGGATCATTAAAAGTGCATCATTATTCAAAAAATGGAACTGAAGCACATCCTTTCCCTATTGCTATTTTTATAGGGGAAAAACTCTCTGTATTTGCTTAATGTGTTCTATGATAAATATTATTTTGCTATGTATAAACACTCAAATCTATCACACTGTTCTAGCATTGGATGGAACCTTCACTTTGATGCCTTATAACTGGAGACACTCATACACTCCAGCAAATGATAGAATGAAAAAGTGGTAGCCATACCCTCATTTTAAGATACTGCTTTCTACCCTGATCAATTTATATTCTCTCTTTCCAGCAGTCATGTCCATGTATACATTCAATGTGCTCAGTCTTCAATGAAAAAAAAAATCTCTCCAACTACCTACTATTTCTTTGAATACTGGAATTTTTCCTTCCTTCCATGGTGTCATTTTGACTACATAAGGATCTACCCATACCCCCTCAAGATGTTTCCAGTTATATATTATACAGATTCTATACTGATCATACACATGGTGACATACCCACAATTGGAATCTATTAACCATAGAGCATATCATTATATACACCACCCCCTCTTCTTTAGCCTGGAGCTTGGCATGTTGGTGGCAGGGTGTGCAAAAATGGGAAGCTCCCAGATGCCACCACTGTTCTACTCACCTACTTGCTTATCTGCTAATCCAGCTTTCCCTCTGGCTGCCCATGGTGAGTTTTCCCTGATGCAACTCATTGTGGAGTTGTCCTGTGATGACTTGGCAGCTGTGAATTGGCAGATGCAACTTGGCTGTGGTTAGCTGGTGGTGGTAAACTGGCCACAGAGAGCTGGCCATGCCAAATTGTCTGAGACCCCATTAGGAAGGCACCAGGTTACCAAGGACTGGTGGAGTAGGGTATGGTGTTTGCAACTTATTGGGGTGAATGATGTCTGTGTGAGCAAGGAACACAAAAGCGGAATGTGATACTTGGCAGCAAAGGATTGGTATGACTCTCAGATCTATATGGCATATAGGTTTGTGTGTGTGTGTTATGTCTGTGTGATAAAGTATTATGTGAATTCTCTTCCATTTGCTGCCTGATGCATTTTCTCCCACTTGATTCAATCAGAAGTGTAGGAAACAATTATGTTGGAGTAAATATTTCAGAGAATTGCTTTGCTTGTAAGATAGAGATCCATGGGCAGAGAAGAAAGTACACAACTGAATCTTGTTCAATTTCATTGGAAATATTATTAAAAGTAAGTAACCACTGTTTATTAAAAGTAAGTAACCACACCATTAAAAAGAAAGGTAAATCTTATGTACATGTTCCTGCCACAACACGAAACTCTTTGGAACTGTTGAAATTAAAAGATCCTTGTTCAGTTACAGGCCAGACCAGCATGAAGATATCCCTAGATTTGGTACACAGCAGGACATATTTCTGAATAATTGAGCCCATGACTGGAATTAGATTGTATTTTAAAAAATGATAATGTAGAAGCATTTATCTTTTTAAAATAAGATGCTAAAGGAAATAACATTACACACTTAATAATTTCAGCTGACAGATATTTAATACCTTCATTAATGTGAGGGTGGATTGGAACGGTTTGTTTGTTTGATTGATTAGAAAACATGTTACATCTAAAAAGGGGAAAGTAGTTAATCAAGTTGCCAACTTCCAATGTCACCATAAGTCTTCAATTGGCATGACAAGTATTGGCTAAGAGTACCAGTTTTTTTCTGCTGAAAGGACCAATATATAGAATGGCTCATTCATTTCAATGGAAGCCTTATCTTGTTTTCTTATGAATGACAGCCCCATTTCCCAGGCTAGAATACCACATCAGATGATTTAATTTAAATTATGCTTCCTATAGTTGGGAAGAGATGAAATTCTGGATTTCACCTTCAGGAATAGAGTGAAGAACCTCTAGAGTAGTACTTTTCAGACTTGGCAACTTTATTATATGTGGACTTCAATTCACAGCATGTTGGCTGGGGAATTCTGGGAGTTGAAGGTGACACATTTTAAAGTTATCAAGTTTGAGAAACACCTCACTAGAGGGAAGAAGATAGCATAAGCTTTTCCACCACAAAAAGCAATTGGGAGATGTATTGATAAGCCTAAATCTAAACCATTTCAGTTTTATATTCCCAAATATAAAAGAAAACATTTAGGTTCTTTAATAGAAGCATTTATATACTATTTATTTGTAACTTATTTGCATAATCTAAATGTGGAAATGGGACTAAAGTTGCCCATCAAAAACTTCATGTTTCAGAATGTCCAAAAATAGAACATGCTTAGCACACAGAAAACTTAGCACAGAAACATACAAATAAAAAAAGATCACTACAATAAACATCATTATTAGAAAAATGTGTGCATGATAAAAAAAGTACAAAAAGTTTTGAGTAAAACATGCATGGAATAATATGAAGACTTCTCCCCACCTAAGATGGAATAAATGAGCAACTGAATAAAATACATTTCTCATCCTTTACGGAGTATACAGAAAGCCTGCTTGGCCAGCAACACATGACTTTGAAACTTGAGGGCAGAAGGGCTGCTAAGTGACAAGTCTGATGATGCAAGATAATCAGGCTAAAGATGTTCTGAGGAGAATTCCTTTGGTTTCAGAACTGCTTTGAGATTCCCATCTCCCTTTAAAAAAAACTCTGTTAAATTTATTTTAGGACTTAGCCTTCAATTTGTCAGGAACTTCAAAAGTCAATGCCATTAATTTTAGATAACTACAGTTCGAGGGGGGCAAAAATAAGATTTGAGGGCTGCCTTCAGTTCTGAAATGCCTCAGGTTGCCCATCCTTGTATTAGCAGCTTTTCTAAAACAAAATAGAACATTGTTTTGCAGCACTTTTAAAATTGTGTGTGTGTGTGTGTGTGTGTGTGTGTGTGTGTGTGTGGCGGGGGGAGAGTTGGCCAAGGACTGCAGGGGCAATAACAAAAATATGATAGTCTTTCTTTGAGAGGTCAGCCTGTTTTTATTTTTTGGGAAGGAAGGAAGGAAGGAAGGAAGNAGGAAGGAAGGAAGGAAGGAAGGAAATGCAGGAATCACAGATTAGCACTCCAGAAGGATTGCAGAACATTTGCTTATCTGCTTGTCTTTGTAACAAAGACTCTGCAACTGTCACACAAAAAGACAAGCTATTTTAAAGAATTAGAAACAGAGTTAGCCACCCTAAGTGTTCCATGCAGGGGTGGGATTCTACCGGTTCGGGCTGGTTCGGGTGAACTGGATGTTAATTGTACATCCAGTTCGGTGAACCGGTAGTTCCGAAGACCAGCTGGCCCTCCCCACCCTGCCCCGACCCTCCCAGAAGTCGCCAAGCGCCTGGTTCTGGCTCCCAAGTAAGTGGAGGCTTTCAAAGCCAAAAACTGGGCATGGAGGGGGGAATGTGGGGGGGGCACTGAGGTGCCTCCCCTCCCCTCCCCCCCCTACGCTGTTTTGGATCTGAGTGGAGGTCCTGGGAAAGGTATCAGAATAACACTTAGAAGGGACCTT
>AZIM01006667.1:15409-26042 GCA_000516915.1 Ophiophagus hannah | reverse complement strand
TCAATGCCTGGAACTCACTACCTGACTCTATTGTTATATCCTCAAACCCCCAAAACTTTAACCTCAAACTGTCTACCATGGACCTCACTTGATTCTTAAGAGGTCTGTAAGGGGGTGTGCATAAGTGCACTATCGTGCCTACCGCCCCTGTCCTACTGTTCCCATTTATTCGTACTCATTTAATATGTATATACTTATACCCGTTTAATACTTATATGCTTATATGTTATGTTCATACTTAAACTTGTTTTCTTATACATGCGTGACAAACTAAACTAAATAAATAAAAAATAAATAAACAAACAATCCCTATATGTCTGCCTTAAACTGAGTAGAAGTAGAATGTTTCCCTTTCCAAAATTAGGGTTAGGATGTTCGTGATGGTTTTGTAATGTTATTTTTTGTTTTCTTTGGGTAGTTTCATTTTTTGAAGTCAGGCAACATTAACATCCAATAAATACATATAACAAATTATTGAATTATACTTCTATTACTAAATACTGTTCTTTGTAGTAGAAGCTATAAATTGGGAATGAATAATGTAGCTGTAACAGTAGACTATAGAACAGGGGTGTCAAAGTCACGTCGTCAAGGTGGTATTACATGACATATCAGGACTTTTTTCCCCTTTGCTAAATCAGGCATGGGTATGGCCAGCACATAATGCATCCAGCCCATGGGCTGGGAGTTTGACAGTCCTGCTATAGAAGAATTATCTAGAAGTTATCATGTAATAAATTAATAAGATCCAATGGAAACCAGGAGTTTTGTTTAAAACTATTTTTATCCAAACAACTTTTGATCTCATATCAAGGAAGTCTGTTTAAAAAGAGGTTATAAATTTCTTTTCATTATCATTAAATGCTTCAATAAATCTATAGAAACATTCTCATTTTTCATTCAAAGTTGCTATAGATTTAGCTATTGGACAAAGTTTGTGAACATATTTTGTTCAATGTTTTTTTTAATGCAACATGTGACAAATGCTATTCTTTCTTCTCTTTTCAGCTTAGGCATAACTTCATTCTTTGCTATCAAATAAACCACTATTCACAGAGAGATGTCTTTTGCAATGAATGTTTGTTAGAGGATGAACTCATGTGTAAAAATGGACTTTGCTTCTCTGTTCACCGGTAAACCAACATCTAGTTTGTTTTGCCCTTTTGTATCTGTTTGGTTTGATTACATTAAATGAATATGGCAGCAAATCTGCCATCAAAATGAACTACTCCAGTGTAGCCATGATTTATATTATGAAGATATAAATGTAAATGTAAAATGCTTATGGGAAGCAAGAGGGAAAATCCTAGAGAAATGAGGCTATAAAGAGTGTATGTAGCAAGGTGAAAGACAGGAACAAAACAAATTTGTATTAATTTAAATGCATATATTTATCATGACTCATAACATAAGCTGGGTGGGAATCTAGAATGGAGGACACAGAGGGGGAGTAATAGTAGTGGTATAAAACATGTTCCTAATCAACCTAGTAAAAGGGTGGAATTGTACATGATGAAATCACTCACAGGAAAAAATAGGGAGGAGAAGCCCAGAGAGAGGTTCCAGGGAAGTTAATATTGTGTTTTTTAGATATGCCATGTAAACACTGTTACTTCCTTATCAGCTCTCATCTGAAAGAGCTAGACATGAATCCACAAAGGAACATGAATAACACAAGTGCACTTTCTTTCTTTTGATATTGTTTTCTGCCAAAAACTTAAACTGGAATTACATGGGAAAAATTCAATTCTCATAACTTGGTTTGATGGTGTAATCTTATGTATAGGAAAGAAGGTGTCTTCATGGGAAAATCAGGAAATTAGTAATGTGCTTTGAATTTCATCAGCTATCCTTCCTTTCTTTTCTGGCATTACTGATTCAAATGCTGGATTTTGCTACTGAAAATAAAATCAGCTTGAAGAAAATAAAATATTGAAAGTGTTACAAACTTGTAAAGCTATGAGGAACAGATGTGAGCTGTTCTACAATTATGTTTGTTTCTCACAGTCTATTCAGGGTTTCTTGGTTTTAGCAAAATACTTCTAAATTGAATGTATCTTGGTCAGGTTTTGAAGAAGCTGATCAACCAGTTGACCTGCCCAATATTCTCATGTTGGTTCTAGCAGATATATGCACAGCTTGAGTTTTTAGGGTCTATGTAGCCATTGAAAGGTTTTGCTATGGCTCAGAGTCCTAAAAAATGGGGGGAAATAGGCTTGTCAACTTTAGGAGGGACTCATTCTCACCCTTTTTATTTGCCATTACTATATTCTAACTTTTAGTAATTTTGCAGAAAACAAACCTTGGCTATCAAACAACAAAACATGCTGATAAAATATCACATTTGCTTTATATGGATAATATGAAGCTTTATGAGAAATCAGAAATTGAAATCATATCATTGACAAATACCCTAAGAATTTTAGCACGAATATAGCAATGGAATTTGGCCTAGAGACATGTGCTACAGTAGCAATAAGTTTGGGTAAAATCATGAACAATAATGGTTACAAATGATGAATGGCCAAACCACCAGGATGATGCCTGCAAGGGTCTCAGCATTTTACAGTTGGATAAAATTAAGCATAAAGAAGTTAAAAATTTGATTAATAAAGAATATACCCAAAGGGTGAGGAAAGTGCTAAAGACAAAATTGAACAATAGAAACATCAATACCTGAGACATATCTGAGATAGGATACACTGCTGGAATTATTAATTGTCACAATCGAAACAGGACAGTTTGAACCCCAAAACAAGAAATATTACTAGTCAAACAAACTCTTAAGCAAGAAAAGCATGCAATGGCTGATTGCAATGAGTTGACAAAGACAGTCAAGAACATTCATTTGATGCAAGTTAAAAATTGGAACTTGCTGAATGTTCAGGAAACAAAACATAAATATCAAAATAATATAATTTTTAAAATAAAGAGAATGATGGCAATAAAAAAGCATTACATTGTCAATTTCTACAAAAGGTCAAGGGAGAAATGGATAAATATAAAATCTGGCAATGGCTTACAATTGGAATATTAAAAAAAGAAACTGGTTTTGAATTGTTCAACGTTAAATTATTCAAACTAATGCAATCAAGGCAAAACTAAAAAACACAATTCACTGGAATGTCTGTTAAAATTATCGTGTGCCAACCAATAAAAAAAGGGGAAATATAGAATTGAAAAAGTAATTTAAAATTACAAAAGGCCACACACACACTACCAGTACCTTACATCATCCTAGGTTCTTGGGAAGAATTTGATCATGCGAAGGTAACCACCAGCTAAATAACTGACAGGTGTAGTTTCAGAGTACTGTGTAAATAATAATTATAATAACAGGTCCTTAGTTAGGACTTGATTAATTTAGTAGACATGACCGAGTTGCTAAATTAATCCACTGGTCATTATGTAAAAAATACAACTTACCTGTATCTGAAAAGTCATGGGAACATAAAGTGGAAAAAGTTCTTGAAAATAAGAAGGTGAAGATCTTGTGGAAGTTTTGAATATGATCGATCGTCATTTGGAACACAACATGGCAGATATCACAGTTGTCGAAAACTGAAATGTACAATTTATTGATATCGCTGTACAACGAGATGCTAAAGTCAAAGAAAAAGAACTGGAAAAAATCATGAAATATTGCGACCTGGCCACCAAAACATGTATGGATGAAACATGTAATAGTGATACTCATTCTCATCGGGGCAGTTGTTACCATGTCCAAGAATTTTGCAAAATACATCAAGAAGTTGCAGCTTCCTGCTGTAGTGCCAGTGGAGCTGCCAAAGACTGTGCTACTCGGAACAACATATATTTTAAGAAGATACTTGGTTGATACCAAGGATGCTAGGATACTGGCAGCAATCCGTATCAACCATCAGAGCTAGTCAATGATATTTGTGATACATTTTTAAATGTTCAGTTGACTAAATTTAATGTTTAATGAATAAAAGTTTTTAATAAAAATAACAATAATAATAACAAACAATTGTTTATTTATACACACACACAACACACACACACACACACACACACACACACATTAACTAATTGTTGTTTAACCTAAAGTCACTTGCTTATGAGATGGTTATATAAATTTGACAAACAAATAAAAGAATATTTACATTCGGGACTCAATATAGTCTGGTATATCATCTTAAATATACTTGGTTTTGTTTTGGAACAGTATATCCTTAGCTTTTCATAATTAAGATAAAAACAGTTTACTTATCTCTGCAATATTTTATTCCATTTTTTAAAAAGACAACCAGTTTTATCAAGTTTACTTTGCTTATTTTTGATAAAGTCATACCTAGAAAACTCTTGGATGTAATACTGTATCTTCTTCATCTTCACTGACTTTCTTTCATTAATAATTTTAAAAGTATTGTTCACTATATTCTGTTTATGCCCCTCTTCAGAAAATAAGGATGCTTCCCAAAACTTGAGAGCACTGTACTTTGTAAAACCTATTGAGTAATTTGTATATAAATTCTTCTAGGCAAGCCCATGCAAATTAAACCTCTGTGCAGATTGTTCCAAAGGATTTATTGAATAATCCAGTACATTATATGCAAAGTTTTTTCATATATATGAACTAGGCATGTGTAAATCAGTCCTGACTGAGGTCAAATTGGAGATTTTGAAAGGGATCATTTTGAGACAATAAACTTTTCCAATATTTTCTGTCAAGTTACTGTCCCAGAGATGGGTTTAGTTCTGCAGATATAGTTGAGAAAATGGAATGGAAAGAAAATTGAAGATGGTCTAAGTTACCCATCCCTCACTTGTATTTGCAGTAATGTTTAATAATCATTACTGTAACAGCATCCAATATCCTATTCAGATCCTATTCCTACCAAGGAAGGTATGCATGCATGATGATATATAATGTTTGAGTGAAAGAGAGCTGAGTTTAGAAATGACTAGCTGATGCCTAAGTTTAAAAACCTAAAATCTACTATCATTGATGATTTGGGACTAACTGGCATATTCTTCAGAATCAGGACAAGGGGAGTAATTATATTTGCAAGATTAAGCAATGCTCAATTGGTTTTTAAATCAGACATTGGTAGTAGTCCAGTGTCTTCATATTATATGACACCTTGAGTTCTAATTTTGGGGCCTTTACAGCCTCCACAACTCTGGAGAAAATTGTGATATTTTTTACATGCCATCATTTGACTGGTTGAATAAATTGAAGAGTGAAGGATACATCAAAAATGATAATTAACACATTCCTCATGATTGTAATTACTAACCTTGGGGGGGGAGAGAACAAAATGTCAATATGTTGTGGCAGGTGTTTACTTTTGGCCAAATTACTGTGGTATAATATGGAATTAATAGGAATTTGATTCTATTAATTAATTCATCTATCTGCAGGTGCAGGTGGAATATAAGATGAAAAACCTGTGGTCATACATATAGCATATAACAAAGTTGCCTACTGCAGCTGTTTGTAGGCATTTCCAGGTAATGATCTCTAAACAAGAAAATTAGAATAAAAGGGAAAAATGGGAAAAGTTA
Organism: Ophiophagus hannah; assembly: GCA_000516915.1. Classification (NCBI taxonomy): domain Eukaryota; kingdom Metazoa; phylum Chordata; class Lepidosauria; order Squamata; family Elapidae; genus Ophiophagus; species Ophiophagus hannah. The sequence continues at coordinate 20,510 of AZIM01006667.1, read as the reverse complement.
AAAAAAATCTGAATCCATGAGGTATGTTTTAGACATTTTTCTTGAATTAGTTCATTTTAAGTTTCCAGAGAGGAAAAATAAAACATTTCAACAAGATAAGACAATTTGAAAACCAACAAATCTGCTGCTCATTAAAAAAAGAGGCCACAAATAGAGAGGTCTGAATCCACCAGAGCTACTGGATCTAGGCTACAAAAATTCAGACAAGCCCAAAAACAGACAAAGAGATATGATTTGTATACTGCAAATGTTGTTGCTTTATTTTAGACCTTACCTTTTCCTACTGCCAGAACTTTACCATAAAAGCTGGATCAGGACAACAAAATATAAGTAAGCAAAGATATTCAGTGGGATATTCTTCATCATATTTATAATGAAATTATTTAGAAGGGGATTTTTTTAGATTTTACCATAGTCTGTAGATGCATTTTGTTCGAAAAACAAAACAAAAAAATCATTTTAAAAGAAATTTTGCATTGTTTGGACAAATAATATAACTCCACAATAGCTTCTCTTCATGTAGAACTGGATGAACATCATTTTATGGTGAACACATACATTCACAGAGGGCAGAGGTATGGTTCTTCTCCTTATGTGTGTAGAAACCAAAAGCATTCAATTGGGTGATATACACATTTAATGAATTGTTATTATTCATCGATCCAGTTCTACATGGAGAGGAGTTGTTGTGGAATTACATTGATCGAGCTTCTCAAAGTGTGGTTCAAATTATTGGTGGTCCAAAGGCACCATCCAGACAGTCCACCACTGTCTACCAACATGCAAAGTCTAGAGCTTGTATTAATCTGATTACCACTTCAGCTCTTATCTGTGAAGATTCTCAGTCATCCACGTTGCAGTTGTCTCAAAGGTGCTGTTTTTTTCCCCCCAAAGGCAACTGGACTGTTTTTTTCCTTAAGGAAGACAAAGAAGAAAATGTTTTTCTCCAAACTGAAACATTTTCTTCTTTTTCCTGAAGGAAAACGTAGTCCTTTTGAAGAAAAAAGCACCATTGAGACACCGCAGCTCTGAGTTCCAGAAAATTAATTCAGTAAAAATTGCAAGTGGTAAAATAAATAGCAACATGAATACTGGAATTCAGAACACTGATAACAGTGAACAGGATCCTCTTAAGAAAATAATCAAGCAAACTTCCAGATGTAAGAGGTCTGGCTTACCATGTTTGTACTGAATGAAAATAATATATATTAGCATTTAAAGATCACCTTTATCAAAAAAGAGTTTAAATTTATCTGACCATGCTATCAATCTATCAATATTAAAGTTATATCTTGACTAATTAATCCTGACCAAATACAGCCATAGAAAAGAAGATTAAAGATTTTTTTAAAAAATCCTAAAAAGCAGGGACAAGTATTCCTTTTTTCCATCTTACTTGCTGTAAAATAGCTTCTGTTCTTGTGTTTTGTTTAAGAAGAAATGAAGATTTAGTAACTTGTTGAAATAATTTGATTCATATAATTTCAGGAGCCAAAGCAATTCATGCTTTGAAAGTGCCATGAACAAGGACAATTGCAATCTATTTCTAAAACAAAATAAGACATCTGTCCCATCTAATTTTTTTCATATTTGAGTTTTTCTAATATAGTTCAATATTAATTTGGGGAAAGCAAGAAAAAACATTGTACTTTTGTAACTGATAACCTGTTTTGTAAAAGAAGAATTATTATCAGGATACTCTTATATGTGGCTATAGAGTTGTAATATGTAATTTTGCTAGAGATATAAGAAATTATGCAGGAAGAATATTTCTTATTTGTCCTGTAGTAGATAATCATTCTTGCAGCACAAAATCTAGCTATTCTTTTGAAGTCCATTTTGAATACCTCTCCCTGTTGTCTGTATGTATGAATGATCCTAATAGAATCCCAGCAGTGCATTTAAACTTTATTTCCTAGGTTAATCAGGCTAAAAGATGGTTTTATAAACAACCAAGTTCCCCACAGAGGGACAAGATCTTTACATTTAAGTGTGCACATGCACACACACACATAGAGAATACTTAGTTATTCCTAATCAGAAAGCCTGACCACTAAAAATAGGAAGTTGATGTAACTCATTGGGAAAATATTGTATTTTATTTCTTTCCCCCTTTTTGATATACAGCATGTGTGTGTGTGTGTGTGTGTGTATGTATATATATACACACACACACACATGGCCCATACAATTCTGTCTTTTCTATTTTTGATCTTTAATCCTCCTTTCCTTGTTAGACTAGCAAAGCCCTCCTGTCTTTCTAATAAAAAATAGCCAGGAAGGCGTTCAGTGCAATGTCCCTTTGATCAACAGAAGGCTGTCAACTCTTGCTGCTCCCCCCAGCCCAGGCCTTGTTCTTGGCTAACAGTGGAAGTAATACCCTCTGAAAGAAATACCCTAGGTGTCCTGCAAACCATCAATCATTCATGCACACACACAGAGTCTTGCCCATCTCCTAACTTCTTCATTACTACTTTCCCATTCCCTCCTTTTCTTCTATCTCTTCTCCCAAACTGTGATTTGATTTCTATCCAAATGCCAGCCAATATGGAACGGTCTTTCTGTCAAGAGATTCTACCATTCCAGAGAATGAAACTCTCTGCTCCATCAGTAAATATGGCCATGTTCCCTGAGATACCCTGATTTAAGAATGCCAGAAAAAGAGGAGTAAATATAAACAAAACCAGCATCCAGGCAAGGAAGAGGAAGAGGAGGAGGTTGATATATCATCATTTTTATAACCTAGTCCTCCTAATGAAACAATTTCAATGATTTGCTTCACCAATTCGGATTTTTGGGTGAGAGATCCTATAACAACTGCATTTAAAAGCAAACGATCTTGCAGATGCTATGACTTCCAGACAGACTGTTCAGCATATTTGAAAGCTAGTTTTTTTTTGTTTATTGCTGAGATTATAAGCAATCTATGTTCCCCCTTATCATAATGTCAGGCTGTGATGTACAGTTTGCACATGTGATGTAAAGGATATAATTCAAGGCAAACAATTACAGTCAGCTTTGGAATATAGAACTGCCTATTCACGCTTGCTGAAAAAGCAAGACACAAATGGAGAGCTGTATCTTGATATTTATGTCTGAAAGGTGGGAGTTTAAGAAAGTGCTATAAAAGACTATTACCATCTGACAATGCTTTCTGCAAAGAGATCTTGCTCAAAATATGTTTCAGTCTAGCTATGTCCTCTGTGCCAATTGGGATGTGTTTTTAAAAATCTGCAATGACTGAATACGGCTTATTGTGCAAACTGCAAAATGTCAGACTGCAGTGGAAAGAAATACAGCATTGCAGTGCTGGTGTGCTGAGGCCCCTGGTAGGAAAGCACAAGCTATTAAGTGGAAAATTCCTGCAGAGGATGTGTTTCCATTTCTAATATGAAGAAAGAGGGTGTTGTTAGAGGCGTGCATGTCTGTGGCAAATACAGAAAAGAGGAGACGACGATGAGAAAATGACCTCATTGATCTCAAGGAATTTAAGCACAAGATGCTGTTTTGGCCTTCCAGATACATTCTTGCAGTGCTGTGCCTAAACAATCCACCGACTCACATGTTATATAATTGTTTGCAAAATCCCCAACTTTACATGCCTGATGGAAAAGAAGAGGGGATAATTTTGGCAGAAGGGCAAGAGGGAAAAAAAACACCAAGTATATAATAACAGTCAAGGAGAGGCCAAGGGAGCAGGCCTGTTGCAAACAGCATGTCTGTGTGAGGTTTAGTTTTAATTGCAGTCTAAATACTAGCAGAATGATGGCACTAGCTGTTTACTATAACACCAACCCTTTCAACAGAATATAAATTTTCCATTTCAAAGGCTGGCTGCGGGAAAAGAACTGTGATTTTGTGTATGTGTGGAAGAATGTGATTTGAAAGGCAGACTTCTAAAAGCAATTTAAATGGCATTCTCTGAGTTAAGGAGGTCTAACCTGCTTACATTGAAAAAACATCATTTTCTTTCGGCAGGACCTTCTGTAGTATTGACTGTGAATTCCCAATTTGCCACTTGATGTTAGCCTAACTAATCAAAGGCATGAAAGCTTTATTGTCATTGTTGCCATCTTTTTACCATCTGCTGTTGCTGCCATTGTCAACCAGAATAGAAATCATGAAATCCACATCAATATAAGCAAAGTTATAACAGAAACCAAGACAGGTTTGTCAAAAACAGTTCATGCCAAACAATTCTTATTTCATTCTTTGACAAAGTGACTAAATTAGTGGACCAGCGAAATGCAGGGGACATAGTATACTTAGGTTTCAGTACAGTATTTGATAAAGTAGACCACAACCTGCTTCTTGGTAAGATAAAAAAATGTGGGATAGACAGTATCACCACCAGATGGATTTGTAACTGGCTGACAAACCATACTCAATGTGTAGTCCTCAATGAACTACATCTACATGGAGGAAAGTAAACAGTGGGGTACCCAATGTTCCATTTTAAACTCAGTACTTTTCAATATCTTCATAAACTATTTAGATGGTAGGCTCAAGATCCAGATGGATCTCGACAGACTTGAACACTATTTAACAAAGTGAAATTCAATGCAGAGAAAATTAAGGTTTTACCCTTAGGCAAGAAAAACCAAATGTACAGGTACAGATTAGGCTGACTCAATAGCACTAATTGTGGGAAGGATCTTGGAGTCCTAGTGGATGATCACTTAAATATGAGCCACCAGTATGTGGCAGCAATCAAAGAAGCCAATACTATCTTAGGTTGAATTAACAAAAGGGTAGAATCAAGATCACATGAAGCATTAGTACTGCTTTGTAAAGCCTAAGTAAGACCACACTTAGAATATGCATCCATTTTTGGTCACCATGTTAAAAACAAGATATTGAAACTCTGGAAAGAATGTGGAAAAGAACAACTGATTAGAAAACATACGAAACATACGAAGAACAGTTGCAGGAATTGGGTTTGTCTAGTTTAATGAATAGAAGGACTTGGGGTGATATGATAGCAGTGTTCCAATATTTGAGGGTGTCATGCCCCTGTCAGAGTCTGAATCCGAGGAGGAAGATGAACAGCTGACAGGCAGTGGGAGTGTGGATCCGTTGGCTGTGGAGGAAACTGGGGAAG
>AZIM01006664.1:0-10291 GCA_000516915.1 Ophiophagus hannah | reverse complement strand
CCCCCCCACAAGCCCCTTCCTGCTCACCTCTAATTCCGGCTGATTTTTGGATGTCTTCCATCTCTTGGAAAAAATCTTTGGGTTACCAGCTACAACCCTTTTTAGAAAAAAAAAATTGAGTACTGAAATAATGTCAGACTTCCAGCAATCCTTCATTTGAAACATTAACTCTGAGACCTACATATTCTCAAAATGATTTATTCAAAACAAAAGAAAAAAAACTGGTATCGTCCAATGGAATTTCAGTACTGGAATCCTACCAGCTCATCCCACAAAAAAGGGGGTGGATGTAGGTGGCTACCTCCACCCCCTTTTTCACACCTCATCAATCAGATGAACCAATGATCTGCTTCCTCAATTCTTTGCTATGCCACTCTCTGTGACCTTGAATTAATAACTCATAATAATTTTTTCCCTAAGAACTATTCAATTCATCACTTCCTCTCTCCAGAACTCTATGGCAATAATGAATCCCAGAGTTGACAACCATCTTTTAGATTACTTCCCATCTGTTGAGTTTCCAGATGCTTTTTTCTAGGTACCTTACTATGTTCACGCAGGTTTTAGATACATCAGTGACTAAAAAAGCTCTTTAATTGAATAAATTATGTTGAAGAAAGATATTGTTGGACTCTAAGCAGGATATGCAACACTTAATATCTTCTGTTGCCCCCATGTTGACAATACCTCAATTCAACATTCTCCTTTTCTCTCTTCTCCTTTCAGGTTCAGGTTCAGTGTGTAATGACCATTGTCCTTCAGGTCATAGAAAAACCTTGATAGAAGGAAAACTGTTTTGTTGCTATGACTGTCTTCCATGTGCAGAAGGAAAGATTTCAGCACAAGAGGGTAAGATATTCATCAATAGAATATATTGATTGAATAAGAAGTAATGTGTTCATTGGTTGATTTCTGACTCTATTATTCAAGTTCCTTTGTCTCCCATTTCATTCGAAACTTAAGATTTGGACACCTCAGAGTGAGATGGAGTGGAAGCTGTAATTTAGCCTACCAGGGGTCAGAGTTGGGGATGCGGAAGAGAATGTGTAATTTTTTTTGGAGCCATACTATTATGCAAAGTCTCAGATGTATGATTTACTTTCAGTTGTAGCAATATATAATACCTTCTTTTTCAGATGCAGATGACTGTTTTCCATGTCCGGGAGATCAATATGCAAATTTCCATCAAAATGCATGCATTGTCAAAGAAATCACCTTCTTGTCTTACCAAGAATTACATCTTACCAGGAATTACATCTTTGATGTTTGCTTTCTCCTTCGCTTTCATAGCAGTATTTGTGTTAGTTATCTTCATTAAGCACAATGACTCACCAATTGTCAAAGCCAACAACTAGGGCCTCTCATACCTTCTCCTCACCTCTCTTCCCTTCTCCTTCCTTTCTGCTTTCCTTTTCATTGATCGGTCTACAGTACTGACATGTCTCCTTCGACAAGTTGCTTTTAGCTTCATATTTTCAGTAGCAATTTCTTGTGTGTTGGCCAAAACTATCATCATAGTTCTTGCTTTCATGGCCACCAAGCCAGGATCTGGAATAAGGAAATGGGTAGGGAACAGACTGGCTACTTCTATTGTGTTTTCTTGCTCCTTTCTTCAAGCATCTTTTTGTGCAATTTGGCTGGCAACCTCTGCCCCATTTCCACGTTTTGACATGTATTCCCTGAATGAAGAAATAATACTGGAATGTAATGAAGAGTCAAACTACATGTTTTACTGTGTCTTGAGCTTCATGAACATTCTTGCCCTAGTCAGTTTCATGGTCGCTTACCTAGCTAGGAACTTGCCTGACACCTTTNTTCAGCATGCTGGTCTTCTGCAGTGTGTGGTTGTCTTTTTTCCCAGCCTATCTGAGCACCAAGGGCAAATATATGGTAGCTGTGGAAATCTTCTCCATCTTTGGCTCCAGTGCAGGGGTACTGGCATGCATTTTTTTACCCAAATGTTACATTATTCTTTTATGACCTGAACTAAATGAAAGAGAACAGCTAGTTAGGAGGAAATAATATTTCCTCCTAAATATTTCCTAAAAATAATAATAATATAAAGTTTTTTACTGAATATCATTGAGAACTCCATGTGACAAGCAAGATGTTTAAATTTGAAAATAAAGTTTATGAAAATATCTCAGTCTTATGGAAGTTCTTGCAATCTAGAGACATTCTAGGCTTAAGTGAAAGCATATAAAGTTTTATATTTAATGTAGCTTTTTGTGCTTTATAAAAAAACTTATTTTTTCTAATTTCTTTCATACTGAAAGTACAACATATTTGTTCAAGGATGTTTTGTATCTGAAGGACAGAAATTAATCCCAAACATTATTTTAAATTTAATCTGCCTATTCTCAATTCAATTGAGTTGAAACTGAATTGAATTGATCACTTATCATATCACAGAGATATCTGATGAAGATTTTGCTATATCTATACTACTACTCTCTAGATTAACCATGTTCTTTAGTGTTTCTGGTTTGGCCAGCAACTCCTGCAACTCTCCAAGGAATCCAGAGAAGTAGTTGACGGAGGTGATAATTTCCTATTTAGTGTATTCCTCAAGAAAATATGAATAATACATGTCAACATGAGGCACCTATAGTCCACTGGACTTACAGACCTCTTTAACTACTCAGGGAGAATATTCAATTCACCAGAGACTTGAGAAATCAATGTGAATGAGTCCTATTCTTTAAAAGTGAAAGGTTTGTAGTGCTATAATAAATTCAGTTTGTCTCCATGGTATGCCAAATTGAATTCGGTACCTGGTGGTACTTAGCTTAATAGTAGTAACTGCAAGGGAGGTATTTTAGAGTCCTAGTGAACTGTCACTTCAAGATGAGCCAGCAGTGTGCTCCAGCTGTCAAAAAACCCTAACATAGTCCTAGTCTGGATTAAATAGGGGGATAGAATCTGGATTAAATAAGGGGATAGAATCAAGATCATGTGACATGTTAGTGCAATTTTATAATGTCTTAGAATATTGCATCCAGTTTTGGTTGCTACAATGTAAAAATATGTTTTAGACTCTAGAAAGAGTGCAGAGATAGGTTCACCACCTTGAATATGGTTTTATGAATTCGTGACTCAGGTAGGCACAAAATACAACAGCCAAAAGACGAGCCATGCAAACTCCTGACAAGGGAGAGATGCAGCATCAATGAGTAAACCTCAGGGTTATCTACTTTGAGTGGAGGCCTTTACAAAAGCACCATGTTATAGCAAGTTCTTGTAAAAACCAGATAAGAAATCACTCCTGTTCTCTTCCAGGCCCTACCTAAGAAATGCCCTACCTCAGCAGCAGGATCCTTGCCCTGTTGGATGCATGCAAAGCTTTGGCCTTTGTTTGTATTAGTGTTGGTGTATTGCTTTTTTTAAAAAAAATACAGATAGTCAAGAGAGAGAGAGAGAGAGAGAGAGCGCACAGAGAGAGAGAGAGAGAGAGAGCACAGAGATAGGGCAACAAGGATGATTAGGAACCAGAGGATAAAACATACAAAGAACAGTTGCAGGAATTGGGTATATTTGGTTTAGTGAAAAGAAGGACTAGCAGAATGATATGATAGTGATGTTTGTGGGACTGCTACAAAGAAAGGGGGAGGGTCAACCTATTTTCCAAAGCACCTGAAGGCAGGACAAGAAGGTCCTAAAAGATTTTTTTTTTTTTACTTTCAGCATTGGTTAAGGTTACTGTCCAGGAGATAAGATTTCCATGCAGTAAAAAAACAAAATTTTGGTGGATTTATTTAAAATGCATTCATATTTAATACATGGATCTTATTTATTTTCCTTAGGTAAATAATTTTTTAAAAAAACTACCACCTTTATTATTTTTATAGTTCAAGGTAGTGAGCAGGCCTAGCACTATTTCCCCGTCCTATTTGTTATTAGTCTTATTTTTCTCCCAAGTATTTATAGAAAATACTAACCTGTGAGGTGTTTGGGACTGAGAGAAAATGACTGGCTCAAAGTCTCAAAGTTCGCTATCCAGACTGGATCTATTTATTAAGCTTTACAAGACCATCTAAGATGCAGGGATGGAGAGCCAAGTACCATGACCTAGAAAAAAATTGATATCTGGGTGAATATGAAGATTGTGGGTATGTAGAAATGTAGGATGTAAAAATGTAGAAATGGGGCATCCTCATTCTATCTATCCTGGAAAGGATTGTGAATAGAAAGCATTTTAATATGTGGACATATCCAATCCTACTTAAGAGCTGAGGTGGAGCAGTGTTTACAATGCAGTTCAGGTAGTCCTCAACTTACAACAGTTTGTTTAGTTACCATTCAAAATTATAACAGCACTGAAAAATGGTGACTTGTATCTGTTTTTCACATTCACGACCACTGTGGCATCCCTGATCAAAATTTAGATGCTTGGCAATTGATTCATATTTATGAGAATTGCATTGTCCTGGGCTCACCTGATCATCTTTTGTGACCTTTGGACTAGCAAAGTCAGTCGGTAAGCCAGATTCGCTTGGCAGCCATGTTACTAGCCTAACAACTGCAACAATTCACTTAATGAATATACAAAGAAAAGTCATAAAATTGGACAAAATTCACTTAAGTGTCTCACTTAGCAACAGAAATTTGGGCTCAATTATGGCCATAAATCAAGGACTGTATTGCAGGCTGATGGCCAACAGTTCGATTTTGACTGGCTTAAGGTTGACTCAGGCTTCCATTCTTCTGAGGTCAGTAAAAGGAGGACTCAGAGTGTTGAGAGCAATATGGTAACACTGTCAGTCCTTCAAGACTGCTGTAAAGCATTGTGAAGTAGTATATAAGTCTAAGTGCTATTGCTATTTAGAAGAAATTGAGGAGAGATTGAAGCATTTTGGGGGAAAAGTGAAGAGATTTATCACTGCATGCACCATTCCCTGCATTCAATGATGCAAAGGATACCATCTAACTGACAAATGACATTCTTTGGATCTTTAATTAAAAAAAACACTCTTTGAAAGGAAGTATGATAAACTTTTTGTTCAAAGCAGTGGCAGTAGACACAGGGAGCATAGCAGAGGTGGTATTCTGACCAGTTCTTGAGAACCGCTAGTGGAAATTTTGAGAAATTCAGAGAACCGGCAAATACCACCTCTGACTGGCCCCGCCCATATCTATTCTCTGCCTCTCGAGTCCCAGCTGATCAATTGGGTCTTCTTTTGTTGCCCTGCACAGGAAAATGGAACTGGAAAGCAGGTTAGTGGGGTGAGGATGGAATGGGGATTTTGCAGTAACCTTCCCCAGGAGTGGGGAATGGGGAGGGAATGGAGATTTTTTTAAAAAAATTTGAATCCCACCACTGGAGCATAGTGGTGATAGTGGAAGAGGAAGGCAGTGGCAGATATAAGTAAAGGAAAAAAATATGGGAGTGGGTTTAAAAAAACTTTTGGTGGTGACCTGGGTTTGAGATTTTTATCCATTTCCAAGCAATTAACTGAAATCAATCCTGAAAGGTTTTTTTTTCTTCTGTATTAGGATTTGTCTTCACTTTGCATATATTACTGTTCTCAGTGGATGACAGGTGCCTCCATTTAATCTACAAATGTCTTGGGGCCAGCTTAAATAATAGGATATGGCAGATAATTTACTATTTATAATTTACTAAATAGTAAATTATCCTAAATGATTATCCTATCCTGCCACATCCTATTCTGTTACTCTTCTATAATTATCAAATTCTTCTCTGAGTTCCCAGTGGAATTCTAGTTGCTACTGGCAAGATTGCCAAGACTAAATGATACGAAGAGTCTTCTCCATATCTAGGAGAACTGCTATAGCAGAAAGTCAGAAAGCCCAGTTTTCATCAGTTCTTTTCCTGATCCTTTATGCTCTGTACTCTTGGAGGAAGGATACTCGGGGACATTTAAATTGCAGATAGAAAGAGATGAACAGGCATTTTTCTGACGTGATGGTTAAGATTTCACTGTTAGTACTGTTAAACTCTCAAATAATGTACAGCTTTGCCCTTGTTCAATGTCAAGTCAGTTAATCTCTTCCCATTCCCAGATATTTAAAGACAGAACAGCTGAATCTTGGGGTTATAACCTTTCAAATCTATATGCTTTCTGAACCATTCACATTTGAAATTCCACCTTCACATGAATCATCTGGTTTCCCTTTGTAAGTCCTTTCAATTTGTTACATTTGTTAAATGAACTGCCTTTGTTGTGAATGTCCTGACTGTGTAATTTGTCTAGTTGTTGAACATTATTCAATGCATTTCCTGGAGCCCATTAATTAAAGGGTTGCCACAAAGAAGAGGTGTCAACCTAGTGTCAAAAGCACCAGAAGATAGCACAAGAAGCAAGGGATGGAAACAAATCAAGGAGGCAAGGAACCTAGACCTGAGGAGAAATTCCCTGATGGTTAGAACAATTAATCAATGGAGCTACTTGCCTTCTTAAACACCTCCAGTGCTGTGGGTACTACAACACTGGAGGTGTTTAAGAAGAGATTGAGCAACCATTTGTTTGAAATGATGTAGAGTTTTCTGCTTGAGCAGTGGATTGAACAAGAAGACCACCAAGATCCCATCCAACCCTGTTATTCTATTACTTTCTTACTAATGTAATACTAATGTGCTATTTTGGAAAATGTAGATTCCAAAATTTCTGCTTTCATAATCAGCAAAATGACTATTTGACCTGACATGATTTGACTTGACAGCTTGTCATTTGTCCAGGTTCCTAATCTTATACTTTAGCTTTTCCTTAACTTTCTGATATTCTTTTGTCGTTAATCAATCCTTCTTTCAACTTAAATATGAACAAATTTATTATTGTCTAAGCTTTCCAAAATCACAGAGAAAAAGGGCATTATTTTCTAAACAAAATTTCTAAATAAAATCACATCTAAGTGGCCTGAACTATGCTTCATAGGTGATAGGTAGTAAGATCTGGATAGTTTTCCTACTTCCAAGACTTCATTTTGAGATGACAAGGAAATATGGCTGTCCAGTCACTTGATATCAGTATTAAAAAATTGTCATAATAGTTCTCTTCCAGCTTTAAAATGCCAGAGCAATTATCATTTGAATACAATAATACTGCATTCTGACAGAATAATGAGCTAATATAATCATCTTACAGGTACTTGACACAAAACTATCAGCATATTCTGGCCTTGGAATTTGCTTTGAAGGAAATCAATGAAAACTCTCATCTCCTACCCAACTTCACCTTGGGCTTCCAAATTTAAAACAGCAATTTCACTGGAAGCTGGACCTATCGTGGTACACTGGAGCTTCTTTCAACAAAGAACAAATTCATCCCCAACTATAAATGTGATGGCCAGAACAATGAAATAGCTGTCATTGGAGGACCTTATTCAAAAACTTCTCAGGATATGGCAAAATACTTTGCAAATACAAGATTCAACAGGTGAGGTATGCTCCCTTTTCCTCCCCAGACATATATATGTATCTTCATTCCTTTGTTCCTTCCTTTCTTCCTTTCTTCCTTAACACCAGGTTAGAAAGGTTGAAATTATAATCTCAACCAGTCACTAATTTATGGTTCATTTAAGGTGTTCATTTCAATGAGGAAAAACATGAAGATCATGTTTTCTCAAGGATTCCAATTGAATGAACAATTATTAAGAACATTAAAATAGTCAACACTCAACAAATTAACCATCTTGGCTATCTTGCCTGTTTTTATTCTGGCCAGCTTCTATTTATGTTTCTCATACACAGTACTAAAACAGGTGGGGGTGATGTCGTGATGATACAACGAGCGATTCTGGGGTTCCAGATCCAGTGTCGATACCACTGCAGCTGGTGGGGGGGGGTCCATTTGAATCTAAACTGTCCTGTAGAAATGGTGAACAAGAAGAGTGCAGCCTGCTGATCCCAGGGATACCACAAAATCCCTGGTTGATCCAGGCGAAGCTTTTCAAACCGGCTGCGGAAGGAAGTGGCCATTGAAGCTGCTAAAAGGTTGGGACAGCTCTGGAATGAAAGAGAAGAAGAACGGAAAGTGTTGAGATCTTTATTTTTTTTTTAAGAGAAAGCACCCTAAGAGGGAAAGATTCAAGAATATTGAAGACAGAAGAAAAATAAGCAGTGAAATTAAACTTGTAGTCAGAAAAATTGGTGTTTTATTGATTTTTAATAAGGACTTCAATTTAACTGGACTGGACTTTTTAAAAAACAATACAATTTTTAAGCTTGACTTTAAAGAGAGATTTTGTAATGATTATTATTCTTTTTGCATTTTTGTTAGTTTTCCTTTTCTCCTAGAAAGNTTTCTCCTAGAAAGAAAATTATTTAATACAAATTGCTTGGACTTTGCTTTTTTTATATAACTTTAAAAAGTGTTGACAGCTAAACATTTTAAGCAAGCCTGCCACCCAGAGGCCTTTTAAAAAATACTCTTTGGAAACTGGTGGGAATGTTTTTACTACTCACCAGTTGTTTATATTAAGATAAAGAGAAGAGCACTGGATGAATGTTTTTACGGGAGTTCCTCTTGGAAAATAACTTGAGTAGTTGGAGATTGAAGTTGAAAGAGTCAAGATTGGTGTGACCTTGGACTATACTTTGCTGAATAGTATCGCAATTTGATACTAGATATTAGGCCTTGAACAGTGTATGGTGGAAATAACTTGCTTTATAACTTATTTTGGTCTGCAATTGGGAATTCTTTGTTTTTAAGCCATCAGCCTGATTTTGGCTTCGCTGTTGGATTACAATTTTTTTCCCTTTCTCTCTCTTTAAAGAAGAAGGCCTGCAACCTGGCTCCCTGATCTAGCTCTCTCTCTCTCTCTCTTTCTTTTTTCTTTGTATTTTTGAGGGATATTTTTTTCTTTCTTTTTCTCTTTTCCTCTTTGCATTTTTCTTTTTTCCCTGAGAATTTTTTATTTTTTCTCATTTACTGGATTAGGATTAGAAGAACCTGAAGATAGTTCATTAATTAATCATTAATTAATGATGAAGAAAACACCTTCCTCTCTAAGTCCAAATTCTCAGCGGAATCTTCATACTATGCTCCAGCAGGAGAAGGAGAAGGAAAAGGGGAAGGACATGACACTACAAATGATAATGCAACTAATACAAGATCAAGGTAAATGCCTGGAAGACAGGATGGAAAGAATAGAAGAGAGAACAATGAAAACAGAAAAGAAAGCTGAGAATATTCAACAAATGATGATGAAGTATGAAGAGATATTTCAAAAAATAGAACAACATGGAGACCAGACCGTTAAAAAAATTTGGAGAAATAGATAATAGATTGATAATGGTGGAACAGGACAAGGGAAAAGGAATGCTGGGCTGGGAGATAAAGAGCCGAATTCTTCCTGAGATTCCAGAATATTGAAGAAGAAAAGGGAGAAAACTTAACAGGAATAATGGTAGAAATCTTGGCAGGAGCCTTGGAGATACCTGAAGAGAAAAATGATGGATGATATAGATGAAGTATTCCAAGTATTCACAAGATATGCAATGAAAAATAAATTACCAAGAGAAGTCCACATGAGGTTTACTAAGAAAGCAATTAAAATGCAAATACTGCAGTGATCTAGAGATGACACACTGAGATACAAAGGGAAAGAGATAATAGTCCTGAAGCAAGTACCAAGGAAAGTGAGAGAGCTGAGAAGAGAATATAATTCTTGATGAAAATATTAATTAAAAAAGAAGTGAATTACAGATGGCTGGTTCCAGAAGGTCTAACTTTTATTTGGCAAGAACAATGACAGATTAGATTCAATAGAGAAGGCAGAATTATTTTATGATGAATTTTTCAGAGGGAAAGAAGAGGAGAGAAGATGGGAGGAGGAGACAGACAAATTTCAAAGAGAGATGGTGGAGTTAAGAGATAAAGAAAAAAAGAGATGAAATAATGAAAGAAGAAAGAACAGTTGGTGGAAGGGTGGAGTTCAGAGAACCAAGAGAGCAAAGAACAATGAGAGCAATAAATCCTACATATAAAGTATAAACAATGGAAGAAAAGAAACTGATTTCAATAAATATAAATGGATTAAACTAACCCATCAAAAGGAAAAAGACATTCTATAACCTAGAAAAATTAAAATTAGATATAGTCTGCTTGCAAGAAGTTCATATTAAATAAGAACATGTTCAAGTATTGAAGTATCCTAGAAT
The DNA here is from genome assembly GCA_000516915.1 of Ophiophagus hannah. Lineage (NCBI taxonomy): Eukaryota > Metazoa > Chordata > Lepidosauria > Squamata > Elapidae > Ophiophagus > Ophiophagus hannah. The sequence goes on along the minus strand of AZIM01006664.1, from coordinate 168 downwards.
TGGTGACTTATACACTTCACTGGCTCAAAAAAACAAAAGAGGGACTTCCGGTTTGGGACTCTTCGGAGACAGACCGAAATCTGCGACTGTGCGCAGTTTCGATCTGTGCTCACCGCCCGAGTGTCCCGAGCCGGCCGGTTTTGGTGCTAAGCCACCCTGTAGAGGCGG
>AZIM01006662.1:55126-65284 GCA_000516915.1 Ophiophagus hannah | reverse complement strand
CATACTCCCATCGGACTCTGCCCAGTCAGAGTCCAAGCCTGCCTGAATCTGAGCGATCCGTCAGATGCTGACTAAACTCCTCAGCATGTCCCTGCAAAGGGTCATCCCCCTCCCTCCGAGTAATGAGGGAACGAGAGACCCTAAACAGGGTGGCCAGGTGATTATCTGCGGACGCGATGAGAGTGGAGAAGTATTCACGCTTCACCACCCTCATCGCAGCAAGATAAGACCTAATAAAGGATCTTAACTGTTGTCGGTCAGATTCGGAACTGCTGGACCTCCAACAGCTCTCTAGGCCTCTCCTCCGCCACTTCATTTCCCGGAGCTCCTCAGTTAACCAAGGAGCTACTCGGGATCTGCGGCGCGTCAGAGGCTGCAAAGGCACAACTCGNCCACCAGGGTCTCCACCGAGCTGTGGGTGAGGGAGGCTGGAATTAACCCAAGCACCATCTGAAACCGTTCCGGGTCCATCAGGTGCCTGGGGTGGAACCATCTCACTGGCTCCGCCTCCCAGCAACGAGGGATGGCATAATGGAAGGCCCTGAGATATTGGTTGCCCTGAGATGTTTTAAGCCCAAGTATTATAATTCATAAGAACTATTTGCTTGTTAAATAAGCCCATATCTGACTGCATTTATGTTGCATTAATCTCTAGACCAGGGGTGTCAAACTCGCGTCGTCACAGCATCATCACGTGATGTATCACAACTTTTTTTTCTCTTTGACAAATTGGGAGTGGGTGTGGCCAGTGCCTGACACATCCAGCCCGCGGGCCATGAGTTTGACAGCCTTGCTCTAGACTTACAAATGCAGTTGGCTAAACCAAATAGACCAGATCATATATTAATGAACCAAATTAACCCAACCACGAATTTTATCCATCTCCACTTTCTTGAAACCCCATACTTAATTCTTCTTTTCAAAATTTCCTCTGTCTATACATGTGTAATAGTTGCTCTTAAAAAAACAAAACCATCATAAACCAAATAGCAGTGAAGGGTGCTGCTATCTGCAGAAATACTTTACTCAGTTAGAATAATTGCCCATTAAAATCAATCAATTGCTAAGGTTGCCCATCTGTGCAATGGAAAGGCAAGCAGCTGGCTTCACAGTCTATATAGGAAGCATAAATGTTTGCAGAATGTTAAATACCTTCTCAAGACTTTAAAAACACAATCCTTCCTAGGATTCTCTATTATATAATTTCATAATCACCAATCAGATGGCATCAGGGCCAACCTTGCTTTGCATTGCTGGATTTTGCTGAATCATTTAATACAGAACTATCCTCGGGTTAGGTCCATTTAATTATCACAGGGAAAATGTTAAATCTTTAATTCCCTTCATTTGTTTCTGCTCCTGCTTGTTCTGAGAGGCCAATTGTGAAAGCCTGCCAAGGCTGGTCTGAACAACTAAATTGTTGCTTCCTGATGAGAAGGTTAATGCAGGAACTCCAGCAAAGCCCTATGGAAGAGCTGGCCTCTTGGCTCAGTAGTCAAAACAGCACAAAACTGTAATCTACCTCTATATCCCATTAAATAAGATGCTAGTGAGCACAGTGGAGTTAAGAACATGATGTTTATATCTCCATCTGTTAAGCTGTTGCTTCTTCACTGAGATTCTGAACTCTTCTAGAAAGAAAAAGGAGTCAGAAATAACAGTAGTAAAATTCCTTTATGAACCTCAACAAGTGGCTTAAAGTGGGGATGCTTTTCCCAAGTAGAACAGATCTTCAAGCTGAATGGAATGATTCCTGAAATTGTGCCTTAGTTCAGCAGCACTAAAATTAGGACAAAGCCTGAAATCCTCAGAAAACTCTATATTGTGAGAGTTTTTTTTTTAAATTACAGTGGTGATGAATGCCCCATTGGGAGACTGGAAAGAACAGGTCAGGGATAGATCATAATGGATAAAATCTATGTATGTGGTTTCTAAGAGTCAAAAACAATTTGATGGCACATAATCAACTTTTTTAAACTGCATGTTGATAGAACCAATCTAAATCTACATCTATGCAGATTAGTTCTAGACTGACCTGACTCATTTCCCAGCCATTAAGATGGGCAAAAATAGGAAACAAAATAAAATATACATTAAATTAAATTAAAATGGAACCATTTATTTATCCCGAGAATCATAAATCTGTAAGGAGAAATATGTTTTTGTGCAAGTTTCCTTTTTCCCATAACAGGAGAAAGATGGAGAAGACTACTTTTAGAAAACTTATAAGAAAATGTGTTGAGAATAAGTCATTTTAGTTATGTATTTATTTATAAATCCCTTGTATCTGACCCTCCTTATTCTAATCTTTGACCATAATAAAGGCTGATGTGATTCATGTTGAGAATTCAGCCCTACACCATAAAATAGCATTCTATTTAACATTATATCAAGGGTTTCTGATATAATGTTAAATGAGGAAGGTTAGAATAGAAGAGTTAGTGGAAGATTTCTTTCTTTGAAGATTTCATTCTAAAAATGATCTTTTTAAAGAAACCTTCTCTTTTTGGCAGGGACATTTCTGCTTGCAAATTTTGGGGGCATTTTAAATAATATTAACAGTTGAGGAAAATCTGTTTTTTTTTAAAGGCAGAATTTTCCCCTATGGTGTTTGAAACAAAATCTTTCCCTCTCTTCCATACAGCCAATCGAATTAATGTTTATATTAGATAATAATTCAAAGGGAAAAGACCATTGGATATGGGAGTCTCTCAAAGACCTGACTACAACTCTTATTATTGAAAGACTTTCCTTAAAACTTATGAGGGGAAGTGTTAGTCATAGCATTATGTTTAAGCCTCATCTGAATATTATATTTTTTATTACCCAGCTCTCTCTTTCAAAAAAAATTTTTTTTTTTAAAATTCTCTACTGCTTTTTTGAATAAATTCAAAAACTCAAAGGAAAATCTTTGTCAAGCTCCAAAATGCAGCAGACCTGTCCTGAGACTTTCTTAAGCCACAAAATTGTTTCTCAAACCATTGTGTCCCCGAAGAGTGCTGCTGCTGTTGCATTCATACAACAATGCCCCATTGTCTCCTTGAAGGTTTTCCACACATCATTTGGTATACAAAATAACAGAGTTGGAAGCAACCTTGAAGGTCTTCTAGTAACTAGTTACTAGTTATAATCTAGTTCAACCCCCTGCTCTAGCGGGAGACTCTAGGCCTTTGCAGACAAATGTGGTCCAATCTCTTCTTGAAAACCTCCAGNNNTGGAGCACCCACAACTTCTGGAGGCAATCCTTTCCACTGATTATTTGTTCTCCCTGTCAAGAAACTTTTCCTTAGTTCTAGGTTGGATCTCTCTATAATGTTCTTCCACCCACTGCTTCATGTCCTGCCCTTTGTTGCTTTGGAAAATAGATGACTTCCTCTTCTCTGTGACAAGCTTCTTACTGATGCTTTTTGGGTGCTTCTTCCTCACTGGGCTGAATTTGCACTTTTGGAAAGTGAAATCTCCTCTCAGCATGTGAGAGCAATTGCTGTATTTGAAAAGGAGGGCCTGCTTTCATGAACAGCAATTCAGTTCAGCAGGGAAGAAATGATTAGGGGGGAAAAGGTGGAAGAAAGAGAAGAACCTGAATGAGAATCGCACAATAATGAAGACACAGGAGGAGAAAGATAAATTGCTGCAGAGGGGTAACAGTTGGGGAGACAAATTGCAAGTCACCGCTGGTTAAAGGTATGATAGTGTAGACACCCCAAATAAATTCTTGACAAGATTAAAACAAAATATTCAGGAAAAAAATATGTACTATAAAAGCTAGAGCCCATTTCATTGATGCATTTTCAAAATTAGAGGTTAGATTCAAACTTGCTTAGCTTAATCATGATTAATTACATGCTAAGATGTGAGTGCCTGCTTCTAATCCATAATCTCTAGATTCACAAAACACTTCCAGCCAACAATAAAATAAGAATACAGATATAAATGTCCCTGTCCCTCTATCTTGCCCTCTTGACTAGTTTTTGCCCAAATAATATTTGCCTTTTGATAAACTTTATATAGACTGAGAACAGTGGTATGCACTGAATGGATGGAAATCTGGATTGATTTGTGTATTTTAGTAGGAATTTTTGAAAATGAACACATCTGTTCTTAATTCTAATAGAAAGGACTTAAAAATGAATGCAGGAGAAAATAAAATGAAAACATCCATTCATATCAGTCTGATTTTCAGAGAGTTCCAATATTAGGGTAGTGTCTGTAAGAAAGGTATGTTCACAGCCCAGCACATCCTTAGGAACACCAAAGTCAGGGACATCCTCTGTAATGAATAAAACAGAGGAGAACATCTTTCTTCTTCCAATCCCATCTTCCAGTTCCATCGTCTTGGGTTAGCCATTAGCTACTCTTGGGCAGGAAGAAGGTTAATGGACTTCCTTATCAGTCTTGTTTGAACTACAGTGTATATAGGGTTTTGTCTGCACAAACACATTTAGTCAGAGGGACAAAGAGGGATGATATAAAAATGATATATACCACATTTCAAATTATAGTATAAAATATTAATATAATCAACTTTATTTATCTACCAACCTAGAAATAAGGAGAAATTTCCTGACCATGAGAACAATTAATCAATGGAATGGCTTACCTTCAGAAGTTGTGGNTGCTCCATCATTGGAGGTTTTCAAGAAGACACTGGACAGCCATTTGTATAGGGTCTCCTGCTTGGACTAGAAGGCGTCCATAGTCCCTTCCAACCTTGTTATTCTTTTATTCTAAGATACTTCTCTTTGTGTCTGTGTCTATGTATATATGTGTACCTTCAAGTCAGTTTTGACTTCTAGCAACTACCGTGCAATTTTCTTCATGAGATTTCACAAATGGTTTGCTCTTTTCTTCTTCCTAGGATTGAGAGAGATGGACTGAACCAAAGTCCCTCATATCTGACCTGGGACTAGAATGTATGTTCTTCTGATTCCTAGCCTGGTGCCTTAACCACTACACCAAACTGGCTTTCTTATATCTAAGCTGTAAGGTGCCTTCAACTTTGGATTGCTCTTGATTCTCATTCCTAGTTTCTTCTCTAATCTTGGCCTTTTGACAAGACATCAGACCCTGCTTATTCTTCAGTCATGGTCAACTATGATCCCAGAGTCCATGCCTTCCCAGTCCTCTTCCTCCAATTCAGCCATGTCAGCTATTACACCCAGCAAGAAATTACAGTGTTAAAAAGAATTATTTAAGGTTGCTGGATTTCCCCCCACACCATGGCAGGACCATGTTACAAGAGCCTTTGTTTCAAGTATCAGCATGGATTACTTATAATATAGCTAGACCTTTTGTGCAATTTGGTGAAGTGAGTAAATTCAGGCTGACAACCCAGACTAAAATCAATATGTTCTTTTCTTCATGGCATGGCATATTGTCATGGAATCCAGCAAATAAGCATGCAGTTAAGTTAGAAATAGGAGTTCATTACCACTATCAAAGTAAGAAGCACGCATCACAGTGAATATTGCTCAAATTCTGCCATGTGCAAAATGGAACAATTTCCATCTCTAATATTGGGTCTGCTCTTGTCCTCAATGTGTTGGGGGAATACATTTTCCAAAAAATTGTTCGAGTCTGGGGAAGCTGTGCTGGATTCTTACATAAGGTATGTGATTTTATAAATGTTCTGCATTTGTCCAACTTCATCAGTGGATATTTTGCTTGTAAAAGTTATACCACTAGTTCTCAACTTCCAACAGTTCATTTAGTGACTGTTGAAAGTTACACCGGCACTGAAAAAAGTGACCGATAAGCATTTTTCACAGTTAGAACCTCTGTACCATCTCCATGATCATGTCATCAAAATTCAGATGCTTGGCAACTTATGACCATTTATGTGTCCCAAGGTCATGTGATCCCCTTTTGTGACCCTTTGACAAGCAAAAGTCAATGGGGAAGCCANATTCACTTAACAACCATGTTATTAACTTATGAACTGCAGTGATTCACAAGGAAGGCAAGGAAGGTCATAAAATGGGGAAAAACTCACTTAACAACTGTCTCACTTAGAAATTTTGGGCACAGTTGTAGACTACCTGTAGTCCGTTAATGACATTATTTTGCTATGAAAAATTAACGTCTCTCCTCAAAACTCCAGAATGGTACTTAAACATAAATATCAGAAGACTGAACTATGCAAGATGTAAATTTGCATGCTATCCTGCTCACATTCCTAATACTTAATGGTAAATAGTGGACTAATTTTAATTGGGATCCACATGTGAAGAGGAAGAAAGTCTAAAATTCTTCTGTGCATTTGTGTACATGTTTTAATTGTTGTCTTTAAGCAGAATTATTTTAAACAATTCACTCCATTGAGGTTAATACAAGGCTAACAATAGGTAGATAATTTATGCATTCTCTACTTTAGTCCAGAGTGTGTTAAACTATTTAAATGTGAAACAAAATTCTCATGTCTTCTCCAATTTGCAAAGCATATCTTACAACGCAATAAGAAAAGTGACATGATGGCATTCTGTTTCTTTAAAGAGAGATTTAATGAGACCGATGGTAAAGGGACTTTAGTAACAATTAAGATCAGATAATTGTTCCTTATTAAACTCTTACTGCTTGATGATTCGGTCAGAAAAATAAACCAAAAATGAACCACAAATAAATAACAAAATAGGTCTTAGAAATTCAGGGGGACTATGTTCTTAATAATTTGGAATTCTTAAGAATTGTCTTATTTCTCAACACAGTGAAAAGGATCCTAAAACACCTGAAGTGTTTTATTCTATAAAAATTAATTCAGATTAAAATAGGTCATTACAAAAATGGAAAATGACCTAAAATATAATAAATACTGTGGGATTTTAAATTGTAAGATCTCATGATTTATTTATTATTTACTAATGTATTTTTATTAGGCAGATTGATAATAAATACCTAATTTACAGAGTTCTAAGATCTTGGAGGATATTTCAATTTGTAAATTGGTTTAGGTTATCTGTGATTGAATTATCACTTTTACCATACAGTCAGCCAATTTATAAAAGAGATTGAATATTACTGATGATTAAAAAAACATTTTGCTCCACAAATTCAGATTATTTATATCTAATCTCATCTTTTCTCTAGAGATATTTCAAGCATTCTTCTCACCTAATCTTCAGTTCTGAATTTTGGAGAAGGATGCATTTGATGTCTTCCAATATCCAGTTTTTTTAATGCTTCATTTTACAGGGAGTGTGTTTTATACTCTGTGTTTAGGCTAATTTCTGTCTTTCCTCCCAATTTTATATTACTGTTGTCATGAACAAAGCACCGACTTTATCAAGATAGATTTCAGCACAGGAACATAAATATGTTTATCCAGATAAAATTGATCATCCAGATTAGATCTGTCCTTGACTACATACATGTTCTGGTCACCATAATTTTAATCTTGATAATAGTGTGCCAAAATGATGCCTCAAATACAGCAAATTGCAGAAGGAAAAAGCATGGAAAATGTGGGCGGGAGAAAAAAGGGTATGAAAGTTGAATCTGGGTACATATTCCAATTTTAAAACATTTTAAGAAATCCTCTATATTAAATGAAAATTCAGAAGGAATGGAAAGTATGTAGAGAAAAGTAAGAGTGTCTGATCCTTATTATAATGTATGGGACAGAAATGGTCAGAACTGATCAAAGTATTGATTTACTATAAACAGGAAATTGGAAGAGATTTATTTACAAAATTTGGAGGCTTCCTTGAATGTGAACATAATATTGTAATCTTTTCTCCCTTAATTTTTAGCAAGTATATGATTATCATTTCCTAGCATGCATAATGCTTTATGTATTTTTGACTTTAAGAGCCACACTGATTGATTCAGTGTGAATTTCTGCAGTGGGTTTGACTGGAAATAATCAATAAACTATTTTTTTAATACCTAATTTTAAAAAAGAGATATTTTCTTTTTAAAGTATATCCTTTTTATAGTGCAATATTTATTTGCTTCCAGTTCATTTAAGATCCCCAGCAAAATTGGTCTGATGATCCATCAAGCAGAGTTTTGATAATGGATTTCATCTCCAGATTAAGCTGTAAGGTGGTTTGCTAGTCTAAGGCTTAAAGCTTTCTGTGAATTCATCCAAAATGGTTTATAAACCATATTTATCATGTATTAAATCTGCCAATTTCAGTTTATGCAACAGACCATGGTTTAAAAAAATCACCACAGTACAATATTGGTATTGGTTAATTTATCTAAATTGTTTCTCCTGAGTGATACCAAGTTGTAAGGTTTTTATGTAGGAGAAGTCCATCCCCCCCATTTACTTCTTGACCCCTTTTCCTCAGAGGTTTAACAGATTTAACAGATTCACAGAGTTGAAAGGGACCTTGTAGGTCATCTAATCCAACCCCCTGCCCAAGCAGGTGATCCTACACCATTTCCGACAGATGGGAGTCCAGTCTTTTCTTGAAAACTTCCAATGGTGAAGCTCCCACAACTTCCGAAGGCAACTTCTGTTCCATTCGGTTGATTGTTCTCACTGTCAGAAAATTTCTCCTTCTTTCCAGGTTGAATCTCTCCTTGTTCAATTTCCATCCATTATTCCTTGTCTAAGGTACTCAGTTTTGCCTTCTGCTAAAGGCTGGAGTTGAACATTAAGTCAAATATCTAGGATATTGCTCCAGAATGTGGCAACATTCAAAGAAATAGGAGTCAATGCAGCTAAATTTAACTTCATTTAAAATTAAATAAAATGAACCAACGAAATGTGTGTATGAGTACTTTGATTTGTTTGACTTTCTTCTTCTGTTAAATTAAACAGTATAATTTGGAGCTACTAATTCCCTAAGGTTGGGAGAGTAGTGAAGGGGTTTTGCACTTACTTATTTCAGGGCCTATAGTTTGCAACTTCTGCATGCAAATAAGTGTTCTGCTACTTATTGCTGTGGAAAGAAATAAGAGAACCATTCTTTTTCTGTCCTCTCTTGCTAAAGCTGTTAACAGGTGGGCCACTGATAGGTGATCCCTCTGCCTTGTTGGACATCCCTTTATAATTGGTCTGCTGAAGTTCTCAGATTTGATGTCTGCCATTCCTTGAAAACTGTTCTGCCTTTCTGTCTTGCATTTTTGTGACAAGGTGTATTCAGCCCAGACAGTTGTGCAAAATGTCTTAGTACCTGACAGGGATGCTGTTTTTGCTCCATTTAAACCAACTTGGCCGCCTACAATTTGATTCCCAGAAGTCAGTGTGAAATAGTAGGTCTGCTTGACACCTGTCAATTGGATGGGACATAGCTTTAAGGAGTTGACTTTGGAAGGGATGGAAATAGCACTGGTGATATTAGACAGCTCTGCAAGTTCGTGAAGTTTTCTCCCCAACCTTATATCATTTTCTCATTTGCTTTTATTCCCATCTTTTTTTCTCTTCTTTTTTTTCCTTCTGAATCCACAAGACAATTCTTCTCTAATTGTTGTTTATTTGAACAATTTCCAGTTTATTCTTTGTCTTTTTTATGTCCTCTGCTTTTGGATATATACATACATACATATACACATATACATACATTTACACATACACACATATATACATATACATCAGTGGTGCTATTCTACTGGTTTGGCCCGGTTCTGGTGTACCGGTGGCGCCGAAGATCAGCAGAGACTGAACTGGTTCTCTCTGATGAGCTGCTGCTGGGGCCACCCGCTCACCTGGGCTCCCATACTGATCTTTATCCCTGGCTTTTGAAGCGCAGCTGCTTTGCGCAGCACATCAGATTGCTGCACGTCAGCTGTTGAAGCAACAGGGGTTGCAGGAGTTGAGTAGGAAAGCCTCTGTGCATGCGCAAAGTACACATTTGGCACACATGCACGCGCAAAATGTGCGTGTGCAAAGTGCGCCCATCAAGCCACACCCACTGAACCGGTGGTAAACCTGTTTGAAACCCACTACTGATATACATAGAATAGAATGAGTGGGAAGGGATCTTGGAGGTCTTCTAGTCCAGCTCACTGCTCAAGTAGGAGAACCTATACCAGTGGTGGCTAACCTTTNNNGGTTCCTGTGCCAAAAATTGTGCATGCGCTTGCATGCTCATGCTCACGTGCCAGCACCCAGAAGGCAATGTGTGCCCCCCACGCCCCCTACACATGCATGTGCAATCCCCACCCTCGCCGCCCCCGTATCTGCACTGCGCCTCACAGCTGATTTTCGGC
>AZIM01006651.1:13893-24346 GCA_000516915.1 Ophiophagus hannah | reverse complement strand
TACTTCTAGTTTCAGTTTCCAAACTGTCCTCTGGCTGATTTATTTGCTATGCCTATTCATTGGCTGACCTTGTTACCAGGCTNNNTCCAGTTCATGAATATACTCTGACAGTTTTGCCCTGTATTACCAGAGGTTTGGAGGGAGCTGCCGGTACAGGTCATAGATTGGAACCAATAGCAGGCTTCAACAAGCTACTGTGGAATACTGGGTGTATTTTCCCTAATAACCAAGGGAGGCTGAGTTGGACAATCACTGGATTGATTACTTTCGATATAGGGAAGGGACCTAGGAATTTTGGTCCCAACTTTTTACTAGGAAACTTCAACTTAAGATATTTAGTTGACAAAAACACTTTGCCCCCCTCCATTTTAAAAGGTGGTTGGAGAGATCTATGTTTATCTGCCTGTTTCTTGTATTCTGCTAGAGCCTTTTTTGTCTCCTCCCAACCTTTTTTTTAATGATTCTATCCAATCTGTTAAGGACATGGATGTTGGGGGTTCCATAGGCAATTCTGGCATAGGGACAAAATCCATGCCAGTAGTGATTTGGAAAGGAGTCAAACCAGTGCTGCTGTGTACTGCATTATTGTAAGCAACTTCTACAAATGGCAACAGATCCACCCAGTTCTCCTGTTGATAATTTACATAAAATCTGAAATACTGTTCCACCATAGCATTCGCTCTCTCAGAGGCCCCATTACTAGCCAGATGGAATGCTGAGGAAAGCCCTTGGGACAACCCAATGGACTTTAAAAACTCCCTCCAGAACTTAGCAGTAAACTGTATGCCTCAATTTGAGATTACGAGGCATTCCGTGGAGCCAATAAATATGCTTCACGAACAGTTTCACCAGTTTTTTAGCCGAAGGTAGTCCATTACATGCTGTAAAGTAGGCTTGCTTGGAGAATAAATTGATAACAGTCCAAATCACTCTCTCTGCTCTGGTAATTCCACAATAAAGTCCATCGCGATTTCTTCCCACGGCTTCATTGGTTCAGCTACTTGCTGGAGGAAACCAGGGGGTTTCCCAGTTTCATTGTGTTTCATCGTGGCACAAATTGAGCAGCTTTTTACATAGTCCTCGACATCAGTCTTCATTTTTGGCCACCAAAATTGTCTTCTGACTAAATGTACAAGTTTTTAGGAACCCAAAGTGCCCTCCTCCCAACCGCGAGTCATGGCTACATTTTAATACCATCAACCTTAGGGCATTGGGTACATAAATCTTAGTTCCTTTCCAAGCTAATCCTTCATTCATTGTCAAATCGGTTTGATTTTCAGCAAACCATAGATCGGTTAAAAGTGCTGCTTTCAAATCAGTTGTCAGTTTGTCCTCAAGGGGTCCAGGGCTGCGTTTGGCTTGGCCTCTGGTGGTTGCTTGGCTGCGGGTTGGGCTTCTGATATCATAATTTGCACTACTTCCTTCCAGCAACTGTCAAATTGGGGTTTCCTTGACAAGGCATCCGCCAATACATTTTTCCCCCCTGGAATATATTTCATGTTAAAGTTGAATCTCTTGAATTATTGAGCCCAGCAGACTTGTTTAGGGGAAAGCTTCCAAGGGGTCTTCAGAGCCTTGAGGTTTTTATGATCAGTCCACACCTCGATAGGCTCCATCACTGCTTTCAGGAAATGCCTCCAAGATAGTAAAGCCCACTGCATGATAAAAGCCTCTTTTTCCCAAACTGCCCACCTACACTCTGTGTCTGTCAACTTTTTTGACACATAAGTGCAAGGCATCAGCTGGTCTTGAGAGTTCTTTTGAAGTAGAATTGCTGCAACAGCCACATCATTGGCATCAGCTTGGACTACAAAAGGTTTGGTCAGATCCAGATGTTGGAGGATAGGCTCTGCTGCAAAAAGGCATTTTAAAGTTTCAAAAGATGTCTGACAATTCATTGTCCAAGTGAGAGGTTGATTAGGTTTTGGTTTGGTCAGGGAAGGCCCAGTTTTCAGTAACTCTGTTAAAGGGAGGGCAACCTTGGCAAACGAAGGGATGAATTGTCTATAAAAATTTGCAAAACCCAGGAAGCTTTGAAGTTGTTTGCATGTTTTTGGTGGCTGCCAGTCTAGCACTGCCGTCACCTTTCCAGGGTCCATTTCAATCCCCTGATTTGACACTCAGTAGTCCAGGTAATCCAAAGACTCTTTATGGAATTCGCATTTTGACAGCTTTGAGTATAATTTAGCAGCTAAAAGTTTTTTCAGTACTTGCCTGACTAATTTGACATGTTCTTCAATGGTCTTGCTGAATATAAGAATGTCACTCAAGTACACAAGGACCCCTTTGTGTATGTAACACTTCATTGATTAGTTGCATAAATACAGTGGGGGGGCCTCGGAGTCCAAAAGGCATAACTCAGAACTGAAAGCTACCCAAAGGCAGTTGAAGGACGTTTTCCACTCGTCTCCCTCCTTTATGCAGACTTGGTAGTAGGCTTCTCTCAGATCTAGCTTGGTAAAGATTTTGACCTTGGACAGGTGATTTAGCAAGTCCTTCATTAGGGGGAGGGGGTACATGTTTTTTATGCATACACCATTGATGCCCCTATAAGTCCACACATAATCTCAGGCTGCTATCTTTCTTTTCTTTAAATAATACCAGAGCTGCCAACCTAGATCTTGCTGGTTCGATAAAGCCTCTGGCTAAATTGGTATTAATGTATTTTCTCAACTCAGTCATCTCGGCTGGTGTCACGAAATATATCTTTGGTTTGGGCAGTTTTGCCACAGGTTCTAATTTGATGGCACAATCAGTGGCTCAGTAAGGGGTGAGGATTCCTTCTCACTAAAAACCTCAGCCAAGTCCCTGTATTCTCTAGGAACCTGGGGCTTGCCAGAAGTCTGAAGCTTCTGCTTCTAGTTGTGGGCCCCTGTTGGGTGACAATCTCTTTTCAGGAGGGACTGGGGGCAGTGGGCCAACGCCAATTATGATCTTCCAGTACCCATCTTCCCATTTGATTGTAGGGGCCCATTTATCAAGCCAAGCAAGTCCCAATATGATAGATTCTGACATTTTTGGAGCCACTATAAATCGTATAAGTTCACGATGCCTGCCCATTTCTAATCTGATCAGTTCTGTAATTTGAGTGGCTGGGATTCCTCCAATTAACATTCCATCTACCTGTTCAAACTTGATTGGGCATTTTAGGGCTTTAGTTTTTATCCCTAATTGCTCAATGATAGCGAGCCCAATCAGGCATCTGGAACATCCTGTATCTATTACTGCTTCTAACTCCCCAGCCTCCCCAGTCTCAGGCACCACCAACTTCACTTTAACTGTAAAAGGGGGAATGGCAGCACTCACCATGGGGTCCTCTTCCTCATTTGCCTTTCCAGGAAGGGTTTCTTTGGCCAGAGGTTCCTCACTCTCTTTTGTGGGGAGGGGAATCTCTACAGCTTGTCTGGCAAACTGGCTGGTGTCTGGGGGCTTCCATGGAGCTCTTCTGCCTCTGGCAGCTGTACTGGGCCTTGGTTGTGGAACCGGTGCAGGGGCCAGACATTCAGAAGCCCGATGACCAGCCTGGATTTGTAAAGGACTTTACACCTAATGAAGTGGCAGTTTTGATGGGCATTGCTTAAAAAGGACATTCAGAGTATTGTGATCAGTTGCCCAGTATATGCCTCAGCAAAGCCACAGCAGGAGAAAACACCAGGACTCCTCCGGCCTGTAGTGGAGCCTAGCATCCCATGGAAGGAAATCTCAATGAACATCATAATTGAACTCCCTGAAAGTTCAGGGAATATCATGCTTTTGGTGATCACTGACTTGTTTTCTAAAGCAAGTACATTTTGTGCCCTGCCAGAATATTCCTTCTGCACAGATCCTGGCTAAGCTGTTCATTCAACATGTCTATAGACTGCACAGCTGTCCGTAATGAATGATCTCTGATTGCAGAGTGTAATTCACTTCCAAGTTTTGGTAGGAGTTTCTAAAACTCTTGGGAACATCCCAGAGGCTTAGTTCCAGTCATCATCCAGAAATGAATGGGGACTGTGAATATTCAAATGTGGTCCTGGAACAATACCTCAGATGTTACATCAATTACCAGCAGGACAATTGAACAGACCTTCTTCCATTTGCTGAGATGGCTTACAATTCCATACATAGCAGCATTTCACCCCATTTAAAGTGACTACGGAAAAAGATTTTGTGTGCATGTCCAAATTGCCCCTAGCCACCCCTCCTATCACAACACTGAAGGATTGGGTTATTCAATTACAGAATACCTGGCCAGTGGTTAGAAAGTCACTGGAGTAAGAGACAAAACGCAAGCCAATAAAAAGCAAATAAAGCCCAAAGACTTAACAGTAGGGGACTGTGTATACCTGTCTACAAAATACCTGCAGTCCAGGCAACCTTCCAAAAAGCTGGCACCAATGCCAGCAATCTTGATGTCAAGATTGAACCACTTTGCTTCTTTCAAACCTTAATGCTTTTCAATTGCGAATGAAGTGGGGGGGAGGGAACGGGGAAATGGAATGTGGAGGATGTATGCAGAGATTGTGAGAGAATGGAAGTCATCAAGGTCACCACTGCAGGTCCTTGAAAAGGAGGTGGTCTGTTCCCATAACAAAAGGACATCTCATAATTGGACAATGTGATCACCCAGGGATGGGGAGAAGGGAAGGGTATTATTTAACTATGTAAGCATTTGTGCAAGAAAACCAGAGCTGGTTTTCTTTCTTTGGTACCAACATGGTGCATCCAATAGAGTTTTACTTTTGGAAATTCAAATCACCCAAAAGTGTTTTCTAGTTTTAGGTTCACTAATTGGATGTTGACATTAAACCAGCTGTCCTTTAATTCAATGCAGCCTACTGTCAGCTTTGGAAGCCATATTCCATGCTGCCATATAGCCTGGGAGGGGGGTGATTTCAATTAAGTAGCTCTAGTAGACAAAATAAAATTCTTTTGTTAGTTCAAGATCATTTAGTATGGTGCAGGATGAAATAAGGATTTACTTTTGGATGGATCGTGTATGAGCCATGTGATGTGATGACGATAAAGGGGGGGTGGATTTGTAGTTTGGGATATTGTGGAAAGCCTGAAAAACTTTAGATTCGGGATTCCACAGATGTGCCAGGTGCTATTCTAATAAAGATACTTTTGAGATGTGTTTGTCTCGGAGTTACTGATTGGAATGGAGGTTTGCTGGAATGCGCTGACATTATCCCGAATCTCTAATGAACTTCAGCACCCCAAAAGGGGGCTGTCAGAGATGCTGAGCCCCAGCACTGATTCCAAACATGAAGCAGTGTGAAGACTCAGTGAAGATGGGAGAAGATACAGAAGGGGACACCAGAAGACTGATTGAAGCCCCCAGNTCAACCCACAGAGACAGACTCATGGAGAAGATGGTGGATGGAGCTGAATCCAGGGCTAAGATGCTCCAGCCCCCTGAAAATGGCCAGAGAGACAGAATGGAGATGTGGGGAAACGTTGGGATCAGACACCTCCCAAGACTGCAACTTGTGGCCTCCATCCAGTTGTTGGCAGGAATCCCAGAACAACTCCAACAACTTAAGGTGGAAAGTTATGTCTCACAGTCACAACCTCTCCAGATGAGCTGGATCCTAACGCAGGCCAACTTTACTTTCCCTAATCAGAGAAGTGGAGGAGAAATCACTGTGGCATCAGTTGGAGATGGCTGCCAAAGCAGTCCAGCCCTGCAGGCTCAAGTTTCAAGGGAGGGATGGCAGATGCAGCCGACATTGGGTATGTTACAAATACCAAGCCCTCCCCCTCCACAACCAGAAAGGAGATTACCCCCTGCAGAGAGTATTCCTCCAGGGTGGGGATTTTATCCTGGTCAAGGATGGGTCCAATGCCAGTGGATGCCAGCACCCGTTGCATCACCTGGTTCGGGAGCGCCCTGGCCCAAAGGAAATCAGCGATCCCTTCTCAGCAAAGGGATCTGTGCAGGCAGCAGATGGCAGCCACTCCCCTCTTCCCATCACAGGGAAGAATGCAACAAACAGTTTTTTCATGGCAGGTGCCAAATCAGCTGCCCCTCAGAGCAACCCTGCAGAGGCCTTTCTTCAAGAGAGCCCAGCTGGCCCTCGGAGTACCCCTGCCAAGGTTCATACATTCCTTGTCAGGCTCCATTCATTCCAGCTCAACCCGCAGTTGCTATGGGGATCCCACCCCCCTTCAGACCAGACCAGATGGCTTTTAAAGCAACATTTGATGGACGACGGGAATATTTTGCTTATTTCATCACTTGGATCTGGCCCCACGTAGATTGGTTTGGAGGCCAAACAGATCGCGACCTGATCACTGCAATAACAGATGGGATGAATGAGGGGGATGCTTCCAATTGGGTGGCTCAATTACACTACAAACAAGCCCCAGAACTGCAGGATGTCAATGCTTTCATTGAACTCCTTAGGTTTAGGTTCAAGAATCCTGACAGAGTTGGAGAAAATGAGGACAAATTAATGGAAATAAAACAAGGCAAGCAACCCTTACAAGATTGTGTATGGGACTTTAGAAGGGTCACAAGCCTTGGACTGGCCTGAAAGAATTCTGTTGCACTATTTCAAGAATGCTATTGACCCAGAAGTAAAAAAAAAAAGCCTGTAACATTAAGGAATACCCGAGACTCTGCAGGATTGGTATGCAATGTCCCTCAGGCTAGACAGAGAGATCAACCCACCCAAAAAAACCCCTTCCTGAAGGCCCTCCTAGGAGAGCTGTGGCTAGACGGTCTCTGACCAGACCTGCTGAAGCTGCTCCTACCCAGCTCACAAAAATGATAAAATTCTATCATTGTGGCCAAGATGGTCATAGAGCAGCCGACTGTCTGGCTCCTGCACCTGTTCCACAAGCTCCACACCAAGGCCGAGTACAGCCACCAGGGGTCGAAGAAATCCATGGAAGTCTCCAGACACTAGCCAGTTTGCTAGACACACCATAGACGGTCCCCTCCACACAGAAGGGAGCAATGAACTTCCGGCCCAAGAAATTCTCCCCAGAGAAGCCAACGAAGAAGATGACCCTATGGTGAGTGCTGCCATCACCCCCTTTTACAGTCAAAGTAAAGTTGGTAGTACCTGACAGGGACAGAGGCAGGGGAGATAGAAGCCGTAATAGATACCGTGTGTTCCAGATGCCTTATTGGCCTCCCCATCGTTGAATAATTAGGAATAAAAACTAAAAACCTGAAATGCCCAATCAGGTTTGAACAAGTAGATGGGACTTTAATTGGGGGAGTCCCAGCCACCCAAATGACAGAGTTAATCAAATTAGAGATGGGCAGACACCGTGAACTCATACGTTTTGTAGTAGCTCCAAAGATGTCAGAATCTGTCATGTTGGGAATTGTTTGGCTGGATAAATGGGCCCCTGCCATCAAATGGGAGGACAGATACTGAAAAATCATAATTGGGGTTGGCCTACTGCCCCCCTTCTTTCCACAAAGGAACGACCACCCAACAAAGATCCCCAACCTGAAGCAGCAGCCACTGCTTCAGACTCTCCACCAGGTGCACCCCAAGTCCCCAAACAATACAGGGACTTGGCTGAGGCATTCAGTGAAGAGGAATGTAATGTTTTACATCCCCATAGAGGCACTGATTGTGCCATAGAGCTAGAACCGAAGGCAAAACTGCCAAAACTAAAGATGTATTCCATGACACCAGCTGAAATGACTGAGTTGAGAAAATACATTGATAACAATTTGTACAGAGGTTTCATTGACTTTGCCAAATCTAGGTTGTACCCCTCCCCCTCATGAAGGACTTATTAAACCAACTGTCTAAAGGCAAGGTCTTCACCAAACTAGATCTGAGAGAAGCTTACTACAGAGTCTGCATAAAGGAGGAAGACAAATGGAAAACTGCCTTCACCTGCCCTCTGGGTAGTTTCCAATTCTGAGTCATGCCTTTGGGACTCCGGGGGGCCCTCACAGTATTTATGCAACTCATCAATAAAGTGCTACATCCATACCTATACAAAGGGGTCATTTTCTACCTAGTTGACATTCTTATATTCAGTGAAACCATCGAAGAACATGTCAAATTGGTCAGACAAGTGCTGAAAAAACTCTTAGCCACCAAGTTATATGTAAAGCTGTCAAAATGTGAATTCCACAAAGAGTCACTGGATTACCTAGGCTACCGAATGTCCAACCAGGGGATTGAGATAGACCCTGGAAAAGTGAGAGCGGTGCTGGACTGGCAACCCCCCAAAACACGTAAACAACTTCAAAGCTTTCTAGGTTTTGCAAATTTCTATAGACAATTTATTCCTTCTTTTGCTGAGATCACCCTCCCTTTGACAGAGTTATTGAAAACCGGGCCTTCCCCAACCAAACCAAAACCCAGTCAATGCCTTGCATGGACAATGGACTGTCAGAAGTCTTTTGAAACTTTAAAATGCCTATTTGCTGCTGAGCCCATCCTCCAGCACCCAGACCTGATCAAACCTTTTATAGTCCAAGCTAATACTAGTGATGTGGCTGTCGCGGTGATTCTTCTCTAGAAGAACTCTCAAAACCAACTAATGCCTTGCGCTTATGTGTCCAAAAAGTTGACAGACACAGAGCGAAGGTGAGCAGTTTGGGAAGAAGAAGCATTTCCAATGTGATGGGCTTTACTATCTTGGAGGCATTTCCTGGAAGGAGTGAAGGAGCCTTTTTAGGTGTGGACTGATCACAAGAACCTCGAGGCTCTAAAGACACCTCAAAATCTATCCCTGAAACAAGTCTGCTGGGCTCAATACTTCAAGAGGTTCAACTTTAACATGAAATATATCCCAGGGGGGAAAAACATACTGGCAGATGCCCTGTCGAGAAATCCCCAATTTGACAGTCAATGAGAGGAAGTAGTGCAAACTATGATATCAGAAGCCCAACTCTCAGGCCAAGTAACCACCCGAGGCCAAGCCAATCACAGTACCAGATGCCTAGAAGACAAACTGAGAACAGAGTTGAAAGCAGAGTTGAAATCAGATTGTTGACCAATCCCTGGTTTGTTGAACATCAAACCAATTTGACAATGAATGAAGGATTGGCTTGGAAAGGGACAAAAATTTATGTACCCAATACTCTAAGACTAATGGTACTGAAATATAGCCATGACTCGGGGTTGGGGGGACATTTTGGGTTCTTAAAAACCCTGCATTTAGTCAGGAGACAGTTCTGATGGCCAAAAATGAAACTGGATGTCGAGGACTATGTGAAAAGCTGCTCAATTTATGCCACGATGAAACACAGAACTGGAAATCCCCCTGGCCTCCTTCAACAAGTAGCTGAACCAATGAAGCCGTGGGAAGAAATCGCAATGGACTTTATCGTAGAGTTACCTGAGAGTGGAGGAAATACCATGATTTGGACTGTTATCGACTTATTCTCTGAGCAAGCCCAATGTCAACTCATAAAACATTTTGTATATATGTTTTATAGTTGACAACAGAAAGAACAGGGGGAGTTTCAAAGAGCAGGTGGCAATGTGGAATCGAAAGTACATTCCATTCATATTTTCTTCAAACACTGATTAGATGTCTGAGTTAGGGTTAGGGTTCTGCCACACAAAAATCTAATTGGAGAGCATGATTGATGACTCTTGGCTATGGACGTTTTTCATTGGATGATATACCCAGAAGAGTGGGGAGAAAACAGGATCAAGGGTGACAGTGAATTATATATCTCAGAGTTGGCTATGCCCAGGTAAATGCCAGATGTAGAATGTTACCTTCAAATAAATCTTTTTTAGTTTTGGGAGTGTGGGTTGAGGCCCTTGTTTTAATTGGAGTAACTGCCGGAATCCTGACAGATAGCCAACTCTCATAATTAATCACCGGGGTGCCTGTGTCCCGGCCTCTTCCATTGCCCCCCGACATCTGGGGTGCATGGAGAGAAACTCAGGTAACCATGGCAGAGGCTATCAGGAGAAAGCTTGGCCTCCAGCCAGAAGCAAACAGAAACATAATTACAGAAGGAGAACAGCTCCCCTTCAACTCAAAAAAGGAGAAACCTGCTCCGTTGGAAGGGAGAAAACCAGATAAGTACCTGATGGAATCCCTGGGGAGATCCATAGAGCAGCTGAGGGAGGGATNNNAACAGGCCACCATTTGAGATGATGGCCTGTCCTGCCACCCAAAACAGAGGGGAATTTTTACAGGGCCTTTTGAAGTGGGAAGAAGCAGGCAAGACCACAGGCCTCCCTCTCTACATACCAGAAGAAAAAAGCCCACAGTGGCAGCCAGTGCCTCCTCCATGCAGCAGGCAGTCCCTTCCTCCTGTGCAAACTAGAGCTGGGGAGGAAGGTCAGCCACCTCAAGTGCGGGCTTACAGGGGGTGACAGGGAGAGGAAGGAGCAGAGCCCAACCAACCTCCCCGGTTCAGGGGGAAATTTGATGGAGACCCAGACCAGCTAGCTTTATTCCTTGACTCAGCTGAGATCTACCTGGAATGCTATGGACACCTCTACCCCTCCCCTAGAGCCATGGT
>AZIM01006648.1:45286-58918 GCA_000516915.1 Ophiophagus hannah | reverse complement strand
AAACTCATAATTTTAAATCCTGCAGACCACTAGTTCTCGGGGGGGGGGAGAGAAATGGTATTCTACGATCGGTAGGAAAATGGAGTGGGGGATTTTCCTGCAGTCTTTTTTTGGGATTTTTCTGGGAAAGTCCCCAAAAAAGTCTGCAGGAAAATTCCCCACCTCATTTTCTTACTGATCGCAGAATACCGTCCCTCTCTCCCCCCTCTGTCACACACACAATTCCCTCACAAACACCTACCCGCTCCATGGCAGCCACATTCCTAACCTGCTTTTCAGCTCTGTTCTTGGGGGGGGGGAGACAGACGGTATTCTACGATCGGTAGGAAAACGGGGTGGGGGATTTTCTTGCAGACTTTTTTGGGGATTTTCCCAGCGTTTCTATCTGCAGAGACCCTGGGAAAATCCCCAAAAAAGTCTGCAGGCAAATTCCCCACCTCGTTTTCCTAACGATTGATTGTTCTTTATTTGGGATCACAGGATACCATTTCCAGCTCTGTTTTCAGGGGGAGAGAGAGAGAGAGAGAGACTTTTGGCTTCATGCAAGGAAAGCAGCAGAANTGCATGCAGCCAAAAGCAGAAGAAGAAAGCAGTGGAAAGAAGCAGCCCGGTGGCCAGGCAAGTCCCCCACCCACCCTTTCCCCCCTTCCCTCACTACCTTGTGTTGTTTGCAATGCAAGCGACAGAAGCCTTGTGTTCCCGTGGGCCATGTGGGCAGCACAGCCTTGTTCCCACGCAGCCTGGATTAACTGCTTAGGGGGGTGCTCTGTGGACCACCAAAATTTTCTCTCAACCTACTGGTTGGTGACCACTGCTCTAATTGGTGATGTCCATGTATTAAAGTATTGCTTTGGTTGTTTGAAGACAGTATTAGTATTAGACAGTGACAGAGTGATAAATCAGCCTTCCATTTCACTTTGGTTTCTTAAGCAAACTATGTTTTCCTCTTTCATATTACCAAATTTGGCCTTCCAGTCACCAATCACAAGTAGCAATGTTTGCATTGTCAATTTGTAATTGAACTTGATTATAGAAGTCATCGACCTTCTATGGTCAGAGCATAAACTTGAATTATTGTCATATTAAAGGGTTTTCCACAAAGCATAGTTGGTATCATCTGATCATTGATTGCATTGTAGCCAAGAACTGTTCCCTGCTATAGCCTTCCCAACTGTAAAGTAACATCATTTCTTTTTTGATTTTCATGAATAAGCAATTTGATCTGACTAAAAGTGCTCGATCCTAGTGCATCTCAATTTGCTGATGCCTAAGATGTCAATTTGTAGTAGTTTGATTTCATTTTTACAGTGTTGAGTTTTCCTGCATTGATAATTTTTACGTTCCATGTTCCTGCTATAAATCTATCTGTGCAACTTTAGGTTTTCTTTTCCTGGATGGTAACTAAACGTCTCAAAGTTTTAATCTAGCACATCATAAACACCAATAGCTTATTGAGAGATCCTCAGCTCTTCTTCAGTAGCATGTTCAGTGCCATCTGATCTGAGGGATCCATTATCCAGCACTACATCATCAAACATTTTTTATTTTATATTCATATAGTTTTCTTGGTAAATATATAGGAGTATGAATGTTTGCTATTGTCACTAAAATGACCATCCATCTCCATCATCTTCCTGTATTATCCAATATAGGTGCCTTCTTGCTTTAGCTGTGGAGATGAGATGACCTTCATGCCTTGGGTGACTTTGCTAGGAGCTTATATTCTTAGGATAAACATCCATTCTTTGCTCAGAAACATTTTACACCATTGTAAGGCAACACATAAATCATAGCAAAAACATTTGCTTCCTTAGGGTATAAGTATTAGATATAAGAAACATGAAAATTGCTTTTTAATATTTGGTAGAAGTATATGATGCTTGAAAATGTTCTAAGGAATAAAAGAATTCAGCCTCTTCTACTGTAGGTGGAAAAGACATATGACCATGAGTCATATCTCAGTCTAAGTGTCATATGACACTCTCAGTCTAAGAAATGCACTTTGATTTATAGTTATGGGTCCATATTTTGTCTTTTGGAGTAACGTCATAGTTGTCTGACATCAAAAACATCTTTTTTAACCTTCAATTTATTCTACTTTGCTATCACCACTATCTGTACATCCAACTAAGATGGACAGAACTAATTTGATGCTATGTAACCCAGACACTTTAGTCTCCCAGCAAAGAACTACAGAAGTGTTTTTATGTCAAAGTTGCATCTCCTGTAATGGTAGATAACAACTCTAAGCTATATGGAGACTTCAGTAGTTCTGACTGCTCTTAAAGCTCAACAGGAAATTCTACTTCAGTTGATATTTCTATTGAAATGCATGTTTTAGATGCTAAATGAAAACATACTGTGTTAGAATAATGAAAAGCTTTACTTAGATCAAATTAATTTGTGAAAATATCAGCAATTAACTTTCAGCTTAATTTTAGGTATAAAAATTTTATACATTATTCAAATGTTTAAACAGATACAAATAAACTTAATAGTGGAGATTTTTAATCTAAATTGAGTGTGGTGAACACATTAAGACATTACTAAATTTATTAAGTTTGTTCTCAATATCCTTGGCAATAGGTCTTTTTTATTCAACATTGCTAGGATTGGATTGCATTTGTATAAGTGAGCGATTGGATTTATCATTCTTGTTAGTGACTATGTCTCCTTAGAGCTGAAATAGGTAGCCTTGTTGCCTAGACTGCAGTTAATGTCTTTTGGGGGACTAGAAGGAATATAAAATAGCATTAATTAATATACTATATGACTGCATGCATCTACAGGCATCTATATCTACTTTTCTAGATTTTGGGAACAATATTAGTTAAACTGTATAACGTTTACACTATAGCTTTTATATGTTTCCTGCCCCAATAGGACATCAGGTATATTGCTAATTTTCAATAATGCTGAAATTTGGAAGCCCAGTTAGAGGGGCACTTGAAAGTTAAAATAATAGGTTTGGGGAGACACTAAATATTTATTCTTGGTTAAAAATTAAAGAGAGATTGGTATGGAAGAATCCGGATGAATATGCCAGTGAACATAAGAGCTTAATAATTCATCATTATTAAAATGACATGATTGATCTAGGTAAAAAAAATGGTAAGAGGTCTTAGAGTCTCAAAGAAAGCTGGAGGCTGTATTTTGGAAATGGACGAATCACTGCCATTTTTGCATATTCTGCCTCTCAAATCCATTTCATTTAGTTTTCATCTTAATCATGACCATTATTACTATTTAGAAACTGTATCTTGCCTTTCATATATAAACTTAGCGTGATGTATATTTCACTATCTTTTCCTATTCTTCTACAACAATAGTCTTTTAGGTATCTGAGAGATAATAATTGGCCAAATTCAGTCAGCTTCTATAGTTTAAGTAGATTTGAAATTCTCAGTCCTAGTTCAGCAGCTTAATTACATTTATTTTCTGTAAAAATATTTGCATTATTATTTGGTAATTCTCTGGTTATTAAAATATTATTTGTGATAGGGAGGTGCAGCCCACAGTTTGAGAACTCCCACATTGATTATTATAACGTTCTTCTCTATGGATTATTTGCCAGCTTTGTTGATGCACACCAAGGAGCTTATTCATTGAAGCTTTGCGTGAACAAGCTGGCTACTGGTTTTTTTTAGGCAGACTAGGAGTAAATCAACTTTATGCATATAAACCAATGGGCAGCTGTTAGGGTGCTCTCTACTTTCCTTGGATAAAGTGACAGTCACCTTGTGCATGCAAACAAGAGTGAATTCTTTGCATGCATAAGACCTGCCTAATATGCACCCTCCTCTGATTTTCCTCATGACCTTTCAGGGAGGTACAGCCCACAGTTTGAGAACTCCCACATTATTATAACTTTCTCCCCTATGGATTATTTGCCAGTATTGTAGCCATACATAGTATAGAATTATTGAACAATAGCATGCACATATATGTAAATACTGTGGAGAAGGAAAGTTGTTTGTATTTGCAAATGTGTTTTGTTCACATAATAACATGTAAGGCAGATCAGAGTGCATGCCCTTGTATAGTTTTGTCTGTTTTCCATTATACTGCTGCGAGAGTCCAGAACAGGGTAAACTCCGCCTCCTTCATCTTGGGACTGAGTCTGCCAAGCTGTTTAGACCCCCCTCTGTTGTCATGGCTACCCAGGTTTCGACTCAGTCCCTTGTTGGGGTTGGATGTGTCTCGGCTCTCGCAGAGCATAACTTTGGTTTTTCAACTATTTTGGCAAGAATTACATCGCGGACAGCTTCTGGAGATCCGGTGGAGCCAATGCCATTGCCGGAAAGCTGAGCCGCTTTCCCATGTTAATACCAGCACCGGGGCTTTGGCTCTAGGCGCTGAGGGCAGCGTCGCAGGCGGTGATTGGAAACAGTGAGTGATCCCAGTGCAAGAACCTCAGCTCATGCCAACAGCCTCCAACACCGGCCAAGACTTCCCTAACAGCCTCTCTTCCTACCGGCACATGGGGCTCCGCAACATCGAAGACGGGCATTCAGTCACCAGGGAATGCCTCACAGCGGTTTTGCACTGTTCAGTTGACCATTGACAATTCCCTTAGAGAATTTTAAAGGGAACGAAAGAGTGGCCTCACAGCAGTTTTCTGCTTGCCTGGCATAATCTCGCTGAGGTGGAGTTCTTGAGGCAGTTTTTGACACACATCATTCTAATGGCCAAAAATTAAAATGGAGGATGTGCAGGACCTGTCAATTCTATCAGGCCACGCAGAGGCCCATTCGCCTAGCAACTCACAGGCCTCCAAGAAGCAGAAAAGGCACATCAAGCTGTCAGCCTCGCTGGGTACTTGAGGATTTGCACTGAAAAACTACTGTACTCACACGTAAGGGTTGTAGTAATCAAGGTTTATTTCTTCAGTCACTCTCACAATAGTCCCAAAAGGCAACACTGGAGTAATTCCAAGTAAATCTAGCACTGAGAGCAACTGCCTCTCAGCGCTTATAGCTGCTTGTCAACCCCACCCAGCTAACCTACATCTGCCCGCTCTTTCAATGCCTGCACCACCCTGCAACTACTCATGCCTAACCTAGCCATTCACCTCTAACTCCCCATCACCCCAGGAACAATGAAACAAACAAGATAAACAGTAAAATAGTATGAAAACACCCCAGCCAACCCTGTAGATGATCACAGCGCTCAGAAACCTCTGCATTCCGCCAATCACTCCAAATGCCGCTAAGCTACAATTGAAACTGCCGCCAAACAGCTGATACTCTTTCTGGTGTTCTGAAGCAGCTGCGGCTTGGCTTAGTCCATGGGCGACGCCTAGGCAGAAGAGACAGGCATCGCTTCCCTGGTGAAAGCGGTGCCCACTCTGAGTATGGAGCAGTCCATGGGCAACGCCAGGATTGAAGAAGCAGGGATCGTTCCCCCCTGTTGCCAGAGAACGAAGAGGAGGGAGGCAGCGAAGAGGAAGGCAGTGAAGGAGGTGCTTTCTCCAGTATTGGGCTGCCAAGACTTCACCGTGAGCCTGACAAGCACCACTCCGCTACACAAGATGTGGCGGCCAAACTTCAGCCAAGGCTCTTGCTAGTAAGAAAGCTTCCAAAGCAGAGGAAAAGGCCAAGAAGCGAATGCATAAGGCCCTAGAAAGACAGTTTGCGGAGGGCCTAGAAAATTTAGAGAGGCAGAGCCAACAATCACCCCATTCGGGTGAGCTGCAGGATTCCCGTGAAAATGTATCCACAGGGGAGGCAGAGCCAGAGCCGATTGAACACTCCCAGGCCTGGTCACCAGATGGTGCAAGCAAGCCAAATTTGTCTATGCTCCAAGATCTCAGCAAAACAGGCTTAAGTACTTGGCCTACGTCCTTGATTGCAGAAATGCCAGTTGCACATGGCAACCCACCCTGGGGTTGGCAGAGACTGCTGGCTGAGTCCACTTTCACACCCACAGCAGCTGGCTTACGCCCTGTGGCCCATTCAGGATCAGAAGTGCCAGCTAATATGCAGGGGCCATTAGGCAAGGGATTGCCAAGGGACTCCAGTAGTTTCTAAGACCAGCTCAGTTGCCACCTGGTGGTACAGGTCTCCTAGCCAAGTTCCCTCACAGACCTTGGGCACTGTTGGTATAGTAGACTACAGCAAACGCTGGGGGCAGGTTTTGCCACCTAACCATAATGAATGGCAAGATTATCAGGAATCATGCTGCATGGCTCCGTCCAAGCTCAATCATTCATCTTCGGAGGAAAAGGGAGGGGAGGTAAGAGACTCCAATCTATCTGATGATGAAGACTTGAAACCAGACCAACCATCATTCACGGGACTCTTTCGACTCAACGTTGTTCAAATATCTCTTGTTTAAGGCAAAGAATATGGCCCACTTGGGACCGGATGAGGCTGCCACAGATCTTCCTATGGAACTGCAGTCCCAAGGTGACTCCTTGTTCCTCCAACCAACTATACATGCAGAAGTTTTACCATGGCCCAAACTTTTCCTGGACATGGTGCTTACACAGTGCATGTCCCCAGGTATGGGCCCCAACCCTACCTCATCTGACTAAAGTCCTGATCTGGCTAAAGCCCTTCAAATGCCTACGGTGGATGCCCCTGTGGCTGCCTCAGCATCTGTTTCAGGGACTCCCACGGAGCCTGAGGATGTGCTGAAAGGGGATGACAAGCGGTCTGAGCAGACTTTACAAAGGACCCATCAGGTGGCTACCTGGGTGATCCAAACCTTGACTGTAGCCTCGTTCTTCATGAGAGCATCACTCCGTTGGTTATGCCAGTTGCAAGAATGCCTACCTGCAGGAGATTTCCGATCACACCAGGATATTAACAAAATCATTACTGCAGCAGAATTCACAGCGGATGCTACCCTCAACACTATAAAATTTGCTTCCAAGGTTATGGCATCTTCAGTGGGAACGCAAAGACTGCTGTGGCTTTGCAACTGGCAGGCAGACTCTGCCCCACTCAAGGGCGACAAGCTTTTTTGGGATTCGCTGGAGCCTTTTCTGGTAAAGCCCAAGGAGAAGAAGAAAGTTCTTCCTTCCCTTTTCAAAAGATCCAAATTTCATCTGTCACTATATTTCCGTCAATCTTCCTTTTGACAGGAATCCAGTTCCAGGTTTTTCATGCAACCAGAGAACCTTTTCTGCTCAGCAGGGTCAGCAGCCTGAGTGTTCAGGCAGACAATAGCAACAATTCCAGAGCAAGTGGCCCTTTTGAGGCGGAGGAGGTTGTCCTTTCCACATTCCAAGTGACTGCCTGTCCAACTCCCCCATTGGAGGATGCCTGACCATCTTTGCCTCTCAATGGGAGAATACAACATTGGACATGTGGGTTCTTCAGACTGTGAGGTCAGGCCTTCGCCTCGAGTTCCTCTCCTCTCCTCTGAGGTTCTTTATCCATTGTCACATCTCTCAGGGCAGAGCCAGGAGAGTCCTCATGTAGACTGCCATTTAACACTTAGTGAATATCTAAGCTATCAAGGAAGTACCAGAGGATCAGCTGGGGCTGGGATTTTATTCCTGGCTCTTTGTCATCCCAAAGGCCTCAGGGGTGGGTGGTGGGTGGAGTGCAATTCTGGACCTCAAACATCTGAACAACTATATTCTTTACAAACCTTCAAAATGCAGTCGCTCCAGACTATCTTAGAGAGTGTTCGGGAGGGTGATTTCCTTACATCAATAGACCTGGCGGAGGCATACCTCCATGTGCCCATATGGCTTCACCATCGCAAAGTTCAGCATTACCAGTATTGGGCCCTGCCGTTCAGGCTTTCATCAGCCCCCCAGGGTATTTACAAAGTTGCTGGCTGCTTTGGTGGCTTATTTAGACACCCTGCCAATGAGAGTTCAGTGTTACCTGGACAATATATTAATGCAGTCATCCTCGGACCTCACGCCAGGAGAGATCTTCAAATTACCTTACAGGTTTTGCAAGCACATGGATTCTCTATAAATGTCAGGAAGAGCTATCTGATCCCAACCACCTGCCTTCTCCGTATGGGGGAGGTCATAGACACGGTCTCCTGAGAGGTCTTCTTCTCTCTGGAACAGCAGGAGAGCTTGCAGTACTTAGCGAAACAGATACAACATTACAGCACAGTACCCCTGTCTCTGTCTCGCAGCTCCTGGGCAAGATGGTATCTTGTATATCCATCATCCCATGGGCTCAACTGCATTCCCGGTCTCTACAGTGGTTCCTCCTACCCTATCAGAAGTCAGTCAGGAGCCTTTCATCGATCAAGGTCCTGGTTCCTCTATCAGTTATCCGATCCTTCCGGTGGTGGCAGTCCCAGACCGTCAACAGAGGCCACCTGTTCAAGGAGCCCAGCCATATGATTATTACCACAGCCTTTATGGTTGGAGAGTGCATCTACAATCAGAGATGGTGCAGGGTCGGTGGTCCCAGTTGGACAACACATGACAAATCAGTTGGCTGGAACTCAGGATTGTCCACCTGGCCCTCAGATAGTTTTGGGACAGAGTAGCAGGGACTTTTGTCCTAATACTGATGGACAATGTGGCTGCCCAGGCCCACATCAACTGTCAAGGGGATACCAGGTCCAACAGCCTCATGCAGGGGACAGAGAGGTTAGGTGTTTGGATGGAGAGGCACCTTCTGTCCCTCAGGGCAGAACACATTTTGGGGGTCAACAACGTACAAGCTGATTGGCTCGGCAGAGCCAAAATAGACCACTTGGAATGGCGTCTCCACCCAGACTTATTCAGGGAGATGACAGGGATATTTGGCATCCCAGCCGTGGACTTGTTTGCCTCTCCAGACAATGCCCAGCTGCCCAGGTACTTCACCAGGTTCACCACACCGGGGGCGGAAAGGATCAATGCCCTTCAGAGCCAGTGGCCACGGGGTCTTCTGTTTGCCTTTCCACCTCTTCCTCTCATTCCAGCTGTAATCAGGAAGATGCTGTCAGAGAAAGCGGAGATTTTACTCCTGGCCCTTATTGGCCCAGACGTCCCTGGTTCGCGGATCTGGTGAACCTATCAGTGGCTCAACCTTGGAGGATTCCGGAACTTCAATGGCACCAGCTGGCCATCTGGCGCTTGAGTGGGTATCTTTAATCAGGGAAAGTTACTCTTCCAAAGTGGTTGGCATGATCCAGGCCTCTAGGAGGCCATCAACGAACTGCCTATATGATGCCACTTGGAGGACTTTTTGTCTATGGTGTACCAAGATGAACTGGACAGCCACTTCGGCATCTATAGGTGAAGTTCTAGAGTTCCTCCAGGACGGGCTGGACAGAGGGCTCTTGCCCAACACTCTTTGCAGGCAGGGGAGGCCTTGTCTTTAGTTTTGTCTGCAGGGACTTCGGATTCTCTTTCCTAACATCCCTTGGTTTGTAGGTTCCTCAAGGGGGCTACGAACTTGCCACCTATGATCCACAGGTATCTTACATGGGACCTGTCAAAAGTCTTGCAGTCTCTTACAGGGGCTCTCTTTGAACAATTGAAATCTATTGGTCTGAGGTTCCTGACAATCAAGGTGGCCTTCTTGGTGGCCATCACGCCAGCTAGAAGGGTTTTGGAGTTGGCAGCGCTCTCTGTTAGGGAAGACATAGGCGTTTTTCACCATAACAGGATAGTACTGAGGTTAAACCCTACTTTCATTATGAAAGTTAACTCTTTGTTCCAGAGAGCGCAAGAGCTGGTATTGCCGGACTTCTGTCTGAACTCTAGTCACGTGCTTGAAAAGAAGTGGCACATTCTCGACATACGTAGAACACTCCACATATACATCAAAAGGACCTCTACCTTCTGGAAAATGGAATCACTTTTTGTGTCTTTCCAACCGGCCACATTAGGCAACAGGGTCTCCATTGACAATGGGCAGGTGGATTCGGTCCTGCATATCTACAGCTTATGAGACTCGGAGTCCCCCTGTGCCCAGTAGACTTATAGCTCACTCCACAAGGAGTGCAGCTACAATGGTGGCTTGGGCTATGCAGGCCTCCATAGAGGAGATCTGCCAGGCAGCCACTTGGTCCTCAACCTCCACATTCATCTGTCATTGTCATCTGGACACCTTTGTTTCCGCTGAAGCTGCCTTTGGCAGGAGGGTGCTCCAGAGGGTGCACACTGAGCAGACAATGGAGCAGACGAATATGGACCAGACCTAAGCCTCCCAGGGACACACTGGCTTTGGTAAGTCCCTGTCCTAGAGTCTTGCAGCAATATAACAGAGAAAGGGCGTTGGCTTACCTGATACACCCATTCTTGTTAACTGCTAGAGAGTCCAGCCCCACTCTAAGGATGTCTGGCCGGTTCAGGGTGGGAGTATTATTATCTTTTTTACAGAGACACATCATGTCTGTCAAGACCATTTCACTGAAGGCTGGGTAACCATGGCAACAGGTGGGTCTAAATAGCTTGGCAGGCTCAGTCCCAAGACGAAGGAGGCTGTCCTGGACTCTCTAGCAATTAATGAGAATGGGCGTATCAGGTAAGACAACGCCCTTTTTCCAAGAATCTCATGCCTGCCTTTAATTCCCATAAAACAGAGTAATTAAGAATGTCCAATACTCTATATGGTTTGCATATAGGATATTAAATGTAAAGGCATTCTGAAATTCCCTAACATAAAGTTCTTCTGAAACTGTATGCAATATGAAGATCAGTATACCAGTGAGTTAATTTTCATTTTTAAAAAGTCTTAATGGGCTATCTCAAACAAAAGATTTTCTCAAAGTATTATTTGAAAATCTTCAACAAATGACATGTGCAAAACATATAAACTAAAAGGAAAGTGCCTGTATGAAATTCTTGTTACCATGAAAAGGAAATATTTTCCCAAGGTCCAGATAAAGGCCTATTTTCATGACCACCCCTTTCAAACAACATGTTTACATGATCTGTTCTTTATCTTACATACACCTTTCAACTGAAGCACATTAAATACATTTTAGCTGTTCCGTATTGTTTTTCTTCTTCTTGTGATACAATTTCAGCTGCAAATTTTGTCTACTGATGCTTCATTACTTACATGATAGATTATTAGGTCAGGGATTGGGCTGTGCTTAATGCCCTTGTAATCTATGTCTCCTCACTGGTTATACCTGAGCATTGCTTTCTGGCACCACTTTGCTTTTGGTACAGTCCTTTTTCTCTCTAATCATATTTTCTGTGTTTATTTATCTCCAAATGATGTCAATCTCAAGAAATTTGCATCAGTCCAAATAGCAGCTGATAGAAATGGCAGCAGATAAGAGAGAAAGAGAACATTTCTCTTTGCTATTTCAAAGCAGATGCTCACTACTATATCCCCCTTCTGGTTACTATTTAATGTTAGACCTCCAGTTGCCGGAAAATTTGAAGAAAGGATCTTTTCCCATCAGATCTTCCTTCTGATACATGGATTGGAAATCTGGTAGGTAAAAAGCTGCCCCCTTTCATTGTTTCCCACTACCCTCTTCTTACAACACCTGTCACATTTTCAGGCTGCCTTACAGGTGTTGCTCCTGCCATCCTTCCAGATCTTGATAGTGAAATAGGGAGAGACCATTCTTTTTCTGCCAATCTGTGGGATTAGGAGCCTGGCAGATGAAGACCCATTTCTCTTGATGGAGCCTCCGCCCTCCATGAGTGTGCATGTCTGAAGAGTTGCTTTCTGTTCATTGTTCTAGATTAAAATTATGACAGACCTTTTGTTACAGAAACAAAATGAAGCTTAATAGTTGACAGCATATTTTATTATTTATTAATTAAATTTTTACCCCATTCATCTCCCCTACAAGGTGACTTAAAAATTTTAAAGACAATTAGAAAAATAATGCAAATTAAAAATTTAAAACTATATGAGAAACCAAGACTAAGAGAGAATGGCATGGAAATAAAATTTTGTTATCCTATCCACTGTTTTCAGCAGTAAGTGCCCCCCTCAGGGTTCCAACCAACTGGCAAAGCTAAGTTTTAATATATTTCCAAAAGGCTAAAAGATTGGGAGCAATTTTCACCTTTGGTGGTGGTTTTCACAGGGACAAGCTATAGCAAAAAAGGCTCTTCTCCTTGACCCAACTTGCTGGAATTCCTTATCAGAAAGGATTCGTAGCAGGTGTCTTCCAGTGACACAGATAAGGCTGGCTAGTCCCATTGGGGTGAGATAGTTCCTTGTCTTCTGCCACATTTTAATGTGGTTGTCTGATTATATCCTAAGCCTTATCCTAGGTTGTTTGGTCCTAACTCCTGCACGTTTCACAAATCCATCCTGAGCAGGTGATCATTGAAAATACCCAGCAAGAGGGAATCTGCTGCTGTTTGGGGCAGAGTATACATATTGATTACTCGTAACTATTTTTACTGTCTGGACATTTTTCCTAATACTGTTTCAGTAGCTGCATCCTTTCTCAACAGTTCCTTAAATTTTGTTTTGTTTTATTTATTTCTTATCCATACATTTGTACTTCTGCCCCACACATACTTTAAAAAGCTCAGGGTTGTTTAGATGTTTGTATGAACTACTATCATATCTTCCGTTGGTATTCTCCTTTCAAATTTTGAACATATATATTTCTTGGTTGCCCACTGGCAGGTTTTCTAACTTAGCCTTATAGAGAGTAGAGTTGCATGTTGTACTTCAAGTGACAGGAAATAGTTCTGCCTATTTGTATTTTATAAAATGTGGTTTCCTTTATTAAGTTTTCTTTTCACTCACTGTTATTTCCTGCACCAACAGCTAAAAACAGTGAAGTAAAAAAGCAGAATTGAATTATGTATCATCTACATGGATTACTATAATTCTCTTTATATATTGTATTGACTGCATTGTTGCTGTGTCGCATAGCTTAAGGTTGATGGAGATGGAAGTCATTTGTAAATTCATAAACGAATAAGAAAACAAATGTACAGATTGAGAAACATTAGAGTCCATCTTTCTAAAATAATTTCAGAAATACTGTTCTAGTAATAGTAAACATACAGAGAGTATGTTTACATAGAAACCCATATAAACTATGTAGTGGCATAATAATAAATCAAAAATATGGCTTGATCCTAAAAACATGTTGGGTAAAAGAAATATTACATTATATAATGTAATATACATTCTACAGAGAATGTAATTTACATTCCACAAAGGAATTATTGAGTCTGTCATCTGCACCTCTATAACTGTCTGGTTTGGCTCTTAATTAATCTAATTAATGGATAATTAAAACTGCAGAAAAAACAATTGCTACCAATCTGCCTTCCATTGAGGACCTATATCCAGCATGAGTCAAAAAGAGGGCTGTGAAAATATCTATAGACTTCAGGCAGGAAAACAGCCTTATAGGGCACTATACACCAGAACAACTAGACACAAGGACAGTTTTTCTCCGAATGCCATCTCTCTGCTAAACAACTAATTCCCACAACACTGTCAAACTACTTAGTAAAACTGTACTATTATTCTTCTCATCCTTCCTATTACTTATCTCTTCCCACTTATGACTATAACTGTGTTGCTTGTATCTTTACAATTTATATTGTTTTATTTGTTTCCTAGTATGGTTTGATGCTTTTTAGTAACCTATGACTATCACTAAGTGTTGTATCTTGTGATTCTTGATGAATGCATTTTATTTTTTCTTATGTACACTAAGAGCATATGCACCAAAGACAAATTTCCTTATGTGTTCAATCACACTTGGCCAATAAAG
>AZIM01006648.1:21833-35751 GCA_000516915.1 Ophiophagus hannah | reverse complement strand
TTCCTTCCTTCCTTCCTTCCTTCCAATAACAGATAATCAGAGTTAGAAGGGACCTTATAGGTCCGTGATGGCGAACCTATGGCATGCGTGCTACAAGTGGCACGCAGAGCCATTTGTGCTGGCAAGTGAGCCGCAGGCAAATTTACTTCACTGTGCATGCGTGCGCCTCACAGCTGATTTTGGGGGGGTTGGTTTGAGGCCTTTTTTGGCCTCCCAAAAGCTTGGAAAAAGCCTCTGCAAGGCTTTTCAGGACGAATAATAGGCCCATTTTGTCACTTCCTGTAATACCGGAAGTGATGAAACGAGCCTATAATTCGGCCTGAAAGGCCTTGCAGAGGCTTTTTCCAAGCCTCTGGGAGGCCGAAAAAGGTGCAGTGGAGGTAAGGGAGTGGCAGGGGGGAGTTGTGCATGCATGCGCGGGAGGTGCGCATTGCATTCTGGGTGCTGGCACGTGAGTACGGGCACGCTGACACGCTCACAATTTTTGGCACAGGAGCCCAAAAAGGTTAGCCACCACTGTTATAGGTTATCTAGTCCAACCCCCCGCCCAAGTGGGAGACCCTTCCTTCCTTCTTCTGAAGGCAGTTTATCAAACAGACTTAAACATCTTTTTGGAACAAAACAAAACAAAACACTCCCCAAAGCCACCTTCTCCCTGTCTTCTAGACTTATAACAAAAAGGGGTTAGCATTTGGTGTTATGTATATTATGAAAGTTCTACTGAAGTTTACAGGCTCAATGAATGTGTAATACAGGGGTGTCAAAGTCAATTTCATTGAGGGCTGCATCAGGGCTGTGATTGACTGGGGGTGTGGGGGGGTGCATGGCTGACTGGGTGGGTGTAGCCAACTGGGTGAGCATGGCTAGTTTGACTCCCCAAACTGCTGGCATGTTCCTCTTTGCATTGGGTAGACCGGGCTGAAGCCAACCTGGCCTGATCTCTTCGCATTGGGTAGACTGGGCCAAAGCCACACTGGCCCGATCTTCGCATTGGACTAGAACGGCTCCACAGGCCAGATCCAGCCCGTGGGCCTTGAGTTTGACACCCCTGGTGTAATATGTTACTTGAAAAAAGAAGCTTTACAAATGATTCTATTATATAATTTATTATATATCAAATATGCAATGTATGAATACAGATAATTGGATCCCAAACTAAAAATATTCCTGTTTCCCCTCTCCTGGGAGTAAATTCCATTGTACTTAGAATCTAGTTCTGATTAGATATATGCATAGCTGTGCTAGCATTTATTTCTTTATTTAGCTTGAAATCTATGAAGTAAATTCATAATTATTGAATTCCCATTCATTTAAACAGAAATAGATTCATTCTTTTCAGAGAAGTAAACACTGGTTTTATAAATTTTCATAATACTACCAGCATAACAGGTAAGTATAAATGCAATATGTATATCACACACTTTACACTACTGTAAAGAAGTCCAGACCATAACAAAAACCCTTTTGTGCCCTCTTGTGGCTAGCCTGAAAATATAAGAACATCAACAATATATGAAATTCAGTGTTAAGATTCAGGCACAAGTTTTACTTAATTTGAAATCAAACTAGTTCTTAATTAAGTCAATAAATTAAACATGATTTATATGTTCAAGATTTCTTTGAATATAAATATTCTACCATACTCATCGTTGTCATAAAACTCCTGTGAGATAAGGTAAAATCTTTACAACTTTGTCAAAGTTTGAACCTTTGATGTCCACAGTCTTTGATAAACTTATGACCATTGTATTATAGTAAACTCTTTTCTAACTTGCTGTGGCATTTAGGTCCGATTCATATATCAGATTGGGCTATGGTTTATTTAACCATAGGTTATTAAATAAACCAACTGTCGAGATACCCATGCGCTGGGGGTTCTAAAACCAGTGCTAGTTGTGAATGATAGGATCTGTGGTGTAACACTGCAGAGGAGCCCTGGATCAGACACCCCCCCCCATCACCATTATTATCGAACTTTTTTAAAAAAAATCTCAATCTCTTAGTGTGAACAAAGTTTCACAGTTTTTTCAATTGTGAAAAGATTTTTAAAATTGAGTCCTGCTTTTTCTTTAGGAATTCAGCAAATTCACTCAAAGTTCCCTCATGTTACACTTTCACAAATAACTAACTGATCTTTTGTTATGTTATCATCACAAAAACCAAGCAGAGAGGTCAATTGATTAGAGATAATAATTGAATGCAGTTACTCTGTAGCATGCATACTGCACTTTTATAATTTCTTCCTAGACACTTAGTGTGTGCTGAATTCATTCCTTATAGAAAGTGTAAGATTGATCATTTGTAGTACTTAGTACTTAGTTCTTGTGTTTAAAATACAGGCAGAAATTATATATAAAATATTTGAAATTTGTTACAAAATATTAGAGAAAATAATTTGTTAACTTGAAATATAGTAGCATTTATTCCCCTCCTTATTGTTTGGGGAGGGGAGAATAGAAACAATCATGCATGAATTTTTAAAATTTATACCCAAGCTTTAATGTGCAGACTTGACAAAAATGTGATAATATGTAAAATGTTAAGATGAATGCATATCAGAGATTTAACATTATCATATTCACAATATATTAAATCATCAGTTTCATGAATACATGTTTTAATCATAATGTTAAAATCTGTTTTGCAAGTAAATGATAAGTTGGAACGCTATGAATCTTCAATGGCTATATTTTTTCGATCTTTAAAATTCATTTTGTTATTTCTACAGCATATTTTTAGATTGAAGTTTTAAAAAAGATCACTTTGAGTATATATTCAATTGTTTCTTTTTCTTAGTTTAAAATGTTGTCTTTATTTCTTTATCTTGAGATATTTATTTCCTAAATAGGCTTTTATTTTTTACATGTTATTTCTAAATGAAAAATGTTCATTAATCTAGTTTTTGAGTAAGGTATTTTTCCTGTGTTTAATGCACAAACCAATGAGAGGAATGAATGCACAAAAACTTCCTTTTGCCACTTTATATACATATGTTTTGGCCTTCCCAAAGTTTTAAAAAACTACTGTAGGAATCCATTAGTGCCTAATTATCCTCATGATAATGTGTTTATTGTATAAAGTAAATGGATGCAATTTTTACTTGTATCTATGTCTTTTTTTTAAGCTGAAGGAAGACTATGCTTGTAGAAAACATTCCTGAGAAATTTACCAGTGTATTTATATTACGTTAGAGTATGCATATTAGGCACTTTTCATTGCACTTAAAAAAAGAAACGTCAAATCAAATTGTCTCATCAGATGATGCACATTTAAACTTAAGATTTTATTTTCTATATTAATTAGAAATAAACTAAAAAAGGTGTAGTCAATTAATGTTGACAACCCGTGCTGTTAAAAGTAAGCAATAGCAGATATTCAATTTTTCCTCAATATCAATATTCCATTTAATATAAATTACAAGATATAAATATTTAGGATTTGGTAGGTCTACTATTAGCCTAGAAATACAAGTTTTCCCCTATTGGATGTTTTTTAAAAGTATAAAGTTGTTTTTTCTTACCAACTTTACTACATTTAAATAGCTCTTCTTTGCTGATTGCCCTGTCAGAGTTGAATGCCTCTCCCCCCCACCCCCAAATAATCATTTGTATTCAAAAACAGTTAAGAACCATGTAGAGAACTAATTCTATATGTGTGGAAGTTATTTCTCATTTTACAATTGATATGTAGGCCATTTGAGAAATTGTGTTGATATTCTCCTCAATTTGCCAGTGTGGCAACAGAGAGATTGAGAAAAACAAGTCTATAACCCTCTTGGGATTATAAAACAAGCCTGTTTTTGTTTTTGGTTTCTTGGCCAATGTATCTTTGGAACTGAATCAGAGAGGAAGAGAAAGGGGGAGGGGAAAAATCAATTAGCTGATTCAATAAATATTTCTGTATATTCTTGTAAATGCTGGTCAGCTTTTACCTGCTGCTTTTGCAATTGTTTTACAGTATCAGGAATAAGATATGGTTAATTTTTAAAATTAATGTTTTCAATTTTTGCAATATTAGCATTTTGCAGCCACTGAATTATGAACTATCACTTTTCTTGTTGAGCTTGAAATGAAATGGCAAAGACACAACCTTTTCTTAGCAATAGAGGGCAGTCTGTGGTTTTAAATGAGATTAACATTGTAAGAGGGCTGAACGTGTCTCCATCAGGCTGAGGTAGTAGAAGAACATGATTCAGCCGTAAATAGAAGCATGAAACATGTTCCATCTATAATTTATGGGAAATATTAGTGATCTTTGCAGTAGCATCTAATACATGAATGAAAGAGAACCCCATCATTTGAAAAAAGCCAGACACCAGAGATTGAACACATAATTATTTTGCAGCCATGTCTTTGCTTTCATTGAAAATCATCAATGTAAAGCTCATAGCACTTCAGAAAACAACATTCTAAAAAGCAAAAAAGGTTTCTTCTTTTCTGCATTAATACCCACACAGAACATTTAACAATTATGCAAAATATTGTCATACATATTTTTTTTAAAAAAATCCATCTATAATTATTACTAGTACATTAATATTATGAAATTGTTATTTTTGACAGATTAAAATCATAGCAATCTCTTTTTTATCATAATTTCCTTTTATCATATGATAAAAGTTTTTGGAAATTTTTAAATGAATCTAAGAGAATAGTTATTTTGGTACATTGAATTAATCACCTAAAAATATTGTTACTTCAAAAAGAATTTTACATCAGTTAGTATAAGACAATAGTGTTGTTGCTGGTGTGACTGTGACCATTTTAATAAAACAATCTCACAGAAGAACTGATAATGTAATTGTTTCTTACACTATAATGTTTTGCCAATACAATGTAAATGAGCTCAGGCGGAAAATGAAATTGGTGTCTGATCTGACATTGGTAGAAGTTCTTATTAAGATTGGATTAAAAAAAACTGAGAAATGAAGGTAATCCTACGATCATTTACCAAGAAAGTCATCTGATATTTCAGGCCTTGGGTACAGGTTGCCTAAGAAAAGTGTGTATGTGTATTATATATTTAAGAATTTTTATACTGATCAAATCTAATAAAATTAAAAATACAAAGAAAAAAAACTATAATAAAAAAGAAAAGAAATATAAAAATAACTTAATAACATTTTAAAATAAATTTAGAACTTTGTACTCTCTTTAAGTTATAAACATCTATTTCTTAATACCCTATCTCTTATCCTATCCTATCTCTTATTTAAGACAAATCTACAAAAACATCATCTTTTAAGGCCTGGTGTCAGCAGGAAGTCCATAAATGGTAGCCAGAAATAACAAAATATCTCATTTTTATTTATTATCAAATAAACCAACTTTATATTCTTCTCTCTTCTAGCCACCTTAATTTTTAATTCATTCAAATATTGTCATAGGATTTGATTTCATCTTCATTTCTTTGTCACTTCCTGTATTTTCCCTTTAAATTTTAAAAACTCAACAGGTAAAACATCTTTTCTATATCATTTTTGTGATCTGTCAATTATAAATTTATTTTTGATGCCATCTCTATCTTGTCAGATAAAATTTGTTCTACATCTGATACTTTTTCAATATCATCTTTTAGACATCATTACTGGCATTGTTTTAGTATCAGGGCTGGATGTTTCTGGGATTTTAATGTTTTAATGCCCAGAGTCATTGGGTGTGAGTTGGGTGGTTATTTAAATTTATTTAAATAAATATTGTTATCTTTCATAGGAGATGTGTGAAATGGCCTTAGGTGACAGCTGTTTCATGGGCATAAGATCATCACTTCATCGGGGAATCAGCTACTGCATATCTAACACCACAAATAGTAACTGTCAGATTAATCACAATTTATGGTTTGGATGTAATGCTAAGGCATGACTAATTGAAAATTGAAGCAAGAGCTTTAAAATATTCCAGATACATCAGAGAATGAGAGGGGATTCATGATTGGGAAGTTTCATGATTGGAGGATTATT
Source organism: Ophiophagus hannah (assembly GCA_000516915.1). NCBI lineage: Eukaryota > Metazoa > Chordata > Lepidosauria > Squamata > Elapidae > Ophiophagus > Ophiophagus hannah. The sequence goes on along the minus strand of AZIM01006648.1, from coordinate 29,792 downwards.
TCTCAAATTAAATCCAAATCTTTGTACATCAGAATAAACCTGTGTTGTCATAAAATATGCCACATTTCTCCTTAGCAATAGGCTGTCATTCAAAAATACTTTTCTGCCATTTCATCTGATTTCTTTTCTACATTTTAGAAAAGGTAAAAAAATTCTCTCTTAATACTTGCAGCTGTACTGTTGCATTATGTGACAATATCTGAAGCTACTTTATAAATATAAATGCATGCTATTATAAGTACATGTGAAAAATCCTCAAGCCTCCCTTCTAAAAAGAAGAAACAGATTGTAGAATTTGGCAGAGCTGATTTTCAGCAAACAGAGGAGTGATTTATCTTTTCCTACCATTTTTAACTACAGGAAGTTTTCGACATGCAACAGTTCACTTAGTGAACATTTAAAGTTACAACAGACTGAAGAAAATGATTTATGATCCTTTTCATAGTTACAAGTGTTGCAGCATCCCATAGATCACATGATCAAAATTAAGATCCTTGGCAACTGGCTCATGATGGTTTCTGCATTCCTGGCTCATGTGATAACCTTTTTATGACAAGCAAAGTCAATGGGGAAGTCAGAATCACTTAACAACTGGGTTACTAAATTAACAACTGCAGTGATTCACTTAACATATGTGGTGAGAAAAGTATTAAAATTGGGCAAAACTCACTTAATTGTCTTGCTTGATGACAGAAAGTTTGGGCTCAATTGTGGTTGTAAGTTGAGGACCACCTGTACCAAGAACAATTATAAGAGTTTAAAATTCTCCATTGTGGTGGAGATAGCATCCAGGATTGGGTTATCAGTCGCTGCTTGCTGATTGGACTGAGTCTGTCAGATCTTTGAGGACACTCCCCTATTGCTAAGGGTGCCTCAGAAATAGATTCAGTCAGCTAGCTGGATGAGGTGTATTTTTTTGCTCCTACAAAATCTCAAATCTATAGAAAGGCCTAAATTAGTCAAAGAACAACCCTGTATGCCATTTCCTTGAAAGCTGGACCGGTTTACTACTTAGGTGGCCTGCACTGGTTGTGCGGTATTTCACGGAGATGTGTTAGACTAAACATCCACACTGTTCCCTGTGTTTGGCTTGGGAGGGTTTTTGGCAGCTTCAAACGGTCGCCTCAGGATCCTGCAATTACTGCGGCAGCGCTTTAAACGGGGCCGAAGACCAGCTGTAGATAAAGATAGTGATTAACAGCTGGATCTTCTCCAGGGTAACTGGTCTGGAGTCACAGGGCAATAATTCCTGAGCAAGCTTGAGCGCCAGGGACCATTAAGATGGCAGATCCCACCCAACATGCTGGCCACGCGAACAGGAGAGTGGAGAAGATGGCTCGCAGGCCATCATGCTCTCAGTCGTGCAGCCCCAAATATTTCAGTCGCCTCTGCAAGCCCCAAGCCAAGGGATAGAGCTGCAGGGGCTCGAAAGAGCTCCAAGGCAGCTGAGTGGGATGAGTGCCGCAGGGATAAAGCACTAGACAGATTGTGGGCTAAGGGACAAGAAGTGGCCCAAAAGAGCTCAGAAATGGTGCCTAACAGTTCCATGACAGATTCCCGCCAAAACGAGGACAGTTACAAAGAGGAGCCAAGTCTCTTCAATCTGACAGGAAAGTTTTACCAGAAGTGGCCACTGGGGGAGCTTAAGAGCAGGATCTGATGCAAGGTTCCATTGAAGGCTCTGAAATTAGAAGTTTCTTTTCTGTCTGCCCAGAACCAGAGTGGCCCCTGAGCTACCTTTACTCCCACGTCAGCGGGACTTTGTCCTGCAGTGGGACAAGAGCCTGAATTCCAATTTAACATGCAGCCTCTGTTAGCTGAGACAGTGAAACAGGGTGTATCAGCTGTCTTAAAACAAACCAGGCGATCACCTTCTGAGGCTTCATTTTCCTCCTCAAAGCATAGCAGGAGACAAAGGTCTCATTATGAGGATAATCTCTCCATTCATTCAGGGTCTGCTTCCAATGCTCCTGTTGGGAGTACTCATTCCAACCCATCTGACATGGGGCAGCTGATGGATAGAAATTATTCTGATGATGACGGCCTTGATTCTGACCAAACCGCAATTTCAGGCCTTTTCCAGCCTGCAATATTCAAGTCACTCCTCTTTAAGGCAAAGAACAGGGCAAGGCATGGCTCCTAAACCACAGGAGCCAACAGATCCTTCCAAGGACCCCAAGGACCCATTGTTTTCGGAAAAGACCATAACGGCAGATGTCATCCCTGCACCAAAGATGTTCACAACAGTCATCCAAAGGCAGTGGTCTTCTCTTGGGTTGGGTCCAAGTCCTTCCTCCCTGGACAGAAGGTTGTTCAATGTGGGAGCTGATTTCTCCAAAGCTCTGGAAGTGCCCGCTGTGGACGCCCCAGTAGTGGCCCTACAATCCAACTCTGACATTCCTGGGGAGCCCGAGGACTCGTTGAAGGCAGAGGACAAGAGGGCCGAACAAGCATTACAGAGAACGCATTAGTCAGCAGCATGGGCAGTGAAGTCCTTCACGGCTGCATCCTTTTTCAACAGGGCATCTCTCATCTGGCTACAAGAGCTGCAAGAGAGAATTCCACTTGAGGATGTAAGGTCACACCAGCATATAAATAAGCTCCTAGCAGCTGTGGAGTTCTCAGCTGATGTCACCCTCAGTGCAGCCAGATTTGCCTTTTAAGGCGATAGGATCGGCTATAGCCTCTCGCTGCCTGCTCTGGCTCAGGCAAGGGCAGGCTGATATGAGACATAAGTGGAGGTTGGCCACTGCCCTCTTTAAGGGAGAAAAATTGTTTGGAGAAGCCCTGGACAAGGTGCTGGTGGACTCCAAAGACAAGGGGAAGATCTTATCTTCCAGATCCAGAAGGGGTGACTTCCGATCGATGCCTTATTTCAGACGTCCCTACTATAGGACACCCAAAGCTGGAGGGGGGTTTTCTAGACCCCAGAGGCCTCTCATTCCCAAGCAGGATCAACCTCAGGACAGGACAGGTAGAAATCGGCTGCTTAACAACAAGCGGCCCTTTTGAGGGGCTGGGGGTCATCCCTTCTGATGCCCCAGATAAATCTGATGTCAACTCTCCCATTGGATGACATCTGGCCTTGTTTGCTAGGCGTTGGGAGGAAGTAACTACAGATTTCTGGGTCTTGGAGACGGTCTGATCGGGCCTTTCTCTAGAGTTCCTCTCTGTACCCCCGAGGTTTTTCATTTGTTGTCCTGTTTCTAAAAACACAGAAAGGTCCTCATGGAAACAGCTATTTAGCATCTGCTGGAGACCCTGTTATTCAGCCAGTGCCTGAGAACAAACAGGAATTTTATTCCATCTTGTTTGTAATCCCAAAGGATGGAGGGCAATTCTGGATTTGAAGCATCTTAACCGCCAGGTAAAATACAGGTGGTTTAAGATGTACTCTCTCCAGTCTATTCTGGAGGGAATTAGGGAGGGGGATTTCCTTACCTCCATAGATTTAACTGAGGCCTACCTTCATGTTCCCATTCTTCTGGCCCATAGACAATTCCTCAGGTTATAATGGGAGGCATTTTCAGTACAGGGCTTTGCCATTTGGGCTTTCATCTCCTCCCAGAACATTTACAAAGCTATTGACAGCCCTGACAGCCCACCTTAGGGCCATTCCAGTCAGAGTCCAGTGCTATCCGGAGGATATACTGGTCCAGTCATCCTCCCCATCTCGAACAGCAGAGGATTTGGAGCTCACCATTCGGGTGCTGCAGGAGCATGGCTTCTCTGTCAACGAGGCCAAGAGTCACTTCATTCCCACCAATAGTTTGCTCCATCTGGGAGCTGTAATAGATACCATTTCCTGCAGGGTGTCCTTGCCCCAGGAGCATCAGGAGAGTATCAGGGAGTTGATTGGGCAAGTGAAATCTAAGAACAGGATCCCCTTGGCTACGCTTTCTAAACTCCTAGGTAAGATGGTATCATGCCTTAATATAGTATCCTGAGCTACATTGCATGCCAGGGCACTCCAAGGTTTCTTCTTCCTTATCAGAGGAGAGGTGGAGTTGCTCCCATTCCCAGGTCAGATTAACTCCGCAAGCCATTAAGTCCTTGCAATGGTGGTCATCTGAGGCCTTTTCCTTAGGGCTGTTATTCAAGCACCCTGACAGGCTGGTGCTGACCACGGATGCCAGCCTTTATGGCTGGGGAGCCCATCTCCAATCCAGGATGGTCCAGGGACAATGGTCCCAGGCAGATTTGAGCCACAATATTAATTGACTAGAACTTAGGACAGTCCATCTGGCCCTGAGGCAATTAGAGGNTGCTGGAAGCAGAACAGCTCTGCCTATGGGTAGAGAAGCACCATGTATCTCTTAGAGCTGAGCACATTGCAGGCATGACCAATGTTGAGGCTGACTGGCTTAGCAGAGCCACTATAAACCACACAGAGTGGTGTTTGCACCCCACTTTATTTCAGGAGCTGTCGGAGCACTTCAGACTGCCAGCAGTGGATCTCTTTGCCTCTCAGGACAACACACAACTCCCGAGATTCTACTCCAGGTTTGCGGTTCCAGGGGGGGAGGGGATGGACGCCTTACACTGTCCTTGGCCGAGGGAGCTTCTCTATGCCTTTCCTCCTCTGCCCCTGATCCTGAGGGTGATTAGAAATCTTTGGGGGAAAGAGCAGAACTCATACTTATGTTTCCTCATTGGCCCATGGTTTATGGACTTAGTAAACCTATCTGTGTCCCACCCTTGGAAGATGCTGGTGGACAGAGTGTCTCTTAGCCAGGGACCAGTTTTACATATGGAACCCCAGTGGCTTCAATTGACCGTTTGGAGATTGAGCGGGGATCTCTGATCCAGGACCATTACTCCTCCAAGGTGGTACAAAACTATTCAAGCCTCTAGGAGACCCTCCACCAATCGCATCTACGATGCAACCTGGAAGGCTTTCTGCAATGGTGCTCTACATCTGAGAGGGACCCCACAGAGGCCTCGGTCACCCAGGTGCTGGACTTTCTTCAAGATTGGCCTATCACCCAACATGTTATGGAGGCAGGTGGCAGTCTTGTTTTCTGTGCTCTCCTTGAGGGGAGCAGAATCCCTATCTAGACATCCCACAGTCCGCAGGTTTCTGAAGGGGGCTACAAACTTGAGGCCTCCAGTCGTTCATTGCTATCTGACATGGGACCTCTCTAAATTACTGCATTCGCTGACTGAGGCCCCATTTGAACCACTGAGATCTACTTCCCTGCAATTTTTGTCTTGCAAGGTGGCCTTCCTAGTAGCAATCACCTCTGCCAGAAGGATTTCGGACTTGGCTGCCTTATTGGTCAGGAAGAACCTTTGTATGTTTCACACCAACCGGGTTGTGTTAAGACTAGACCCTTCATTTGTGCCAAAGGTGAACTCTTGGTGCCACAGAGCCCAGGAACGAATCATGCCTGATTTTTGTCTGCATCCTGTACATTCTTTAGAAAAAAGGTGGCACACTCTAGATGTTCAAAGGGATCTGTGTATTTATGTTAAGCGAACCTCTCCCTTCCGGAGGTCTGAATCCCTCTTTATTTCTTTCCAACCTTCTACTAGGGGTTGCAAGGTTACTCCAACAACTGTGGGGTGATGGATAAGACTATGTATATCCAAAGCCTACCAATCCCAAGGTCTTGCAGTTCCTCCAAGGATAATGGCCCATTCGACGAGAAGTGCGGCCATGTCAGCGGCATGGGCCACTCAGACCTCTCTGGAGGAGGTTTGCAGGGTGGCAACCTGGACTGCACCTTCTCCGTTCATCAAACATTATAAGCTGGACTCTTGCATCTGTGGAGGCAGCCTTTGGATGGAGAGTTCTTCAAAAGGTCCACCCTGTCTAGGGGATTTGGACTGTACTAGGTCCACCCATAGGGCAGCCAGCTTTGGTATGTCCCAATCCTGGATGCTATCTCTACCACAATGGAGAAGGGTCATTGGTTCTTACCTGATACGACCTTTCTCTTTGGGTGTAGATAGCATCCAGACCCACTCTGATGTGGGTCCATTCCAAATCCAGTGCAGCACATTATTACAACAAGAAAACACATCAGTCTGTCACTATTTCTTCGCCAATTTCTGGGGCACCCTTAGCAACAGGGGAGAGTCCTCAAAGATCTGACAGACTCAGTCCAATCAGCAAGTAGCGACTGATAACCCAATCCTGGATGCTATCTCCACCCAAAGAGAAAGGTCGTATCAGGTAAGAACCAATGACCCTTCTCCCAGAGTGTCTTCCAACAATTTATGTGTAATGTTGTGAACCATAATGTAACTTCAAATTGTTTGATGGGAAAAAGTAGCAATGGAACTAGACATCCAGCCCCAAAGGTATATATTTTCCTCTATAACATCAAACAAAAGTGCAGCTATATCATTACATTATACAAATCAATTTACATATGATAGGTCTATATTTACCTAGTTGCATGCAGGAAAATATAATGTCATCCTTCACCTATTTGTGCCTATTGTAAATGCTCTTCTTGCCTTTATTTTAATATTCTGCATAAAAGTGCTCTATGCCATCTGAAACCCTTCTGAGCACATGATCTGGTGTTTCACCTGCTCATGTCTTCCCCTTCAGCAGCCATTTCCTTAAAGGCTGCCAGGCTCTGTGGAGTTCTTTATGGATTGGCAGTAGTCTTATTTTTATGAGCTTACAGTTGATTTAGTAATGATCCAATAAACCCATGATTTTTTCTATATTTTCTAACCCCAAAGCTCATCACTCCAACCCAGTAGGAACCTTTTCAGTTTCTGATCCAAGTTGATTGAAGCGTGCTCCCTTTGCCCTCCCACTTCTTACCTAAGCATCCTTTTCTTTTTCTCCCCTCTAAATTTTTAATATGCAGTGTAGGCATGTTGGACTAAAGCTACAGAGAAGAGTGTCTATGAATGCTGTTTGATTTTATAAAGTGATGTGTCTTCCTTTGCTACAGATTTTCAGTGGATCTGCAGTGGAACCTTAGAACAAAAGAGTAGCCTATTACTGTGTTTTGATCATTGTAGTATCAGAATAATGATGATAGTATAAAGGGAAAGAACCTGTGTGCTAAAGATGGAGGAAAGAAGGTGGTAAGGGGATGTGAAAACATCTGGGTAGGCAACATAGGGATTAGTGAGAAGGAAACAATTCCCGAAAGGAAATGATTGGTGCTGATATATCCAGCCACGCCAGAGCCAGAAAATGGGCTTTGTCATCCTTGCAAATATGAGAAGGGCATGAAGCAAAGGAACAATAAATTAGGTCTTGCATTTGTCATAATCCAGGGTGATTCCCAACTGGGCCCTGTTGCCATCCCACTGCAATCTGGATCAAAATGTTTTAAACCAGCCTGAGGAACATTAGGGAGCAACACAGGAGACAAATAGCTTTGGCTGCAGATCAGCATTGCCAGTCCCCAGGGGAAAATTGTAATTAAGGGCAATTTTGCCCTTCAGCCTAAGCTCCTCTGTTCCTGTGTTGCTTCCAGTTATTTCTTAAACCAGTTTGAGAAATTCCAATCTGGATTGCAGTGGGTTAAAAGTCCAGATCATGGCTATCATAGGATTTTGGTCATTCCAAAACCTTCTTCCCTTTCACTTTCTTGCAAGATGCTCCTGTTATTATTGTCTTCTTAAGAATTTCCCCTTGTTATTTCCTGATTATTATTGCTTTTCCTGATTATTGTACATATCAAAGCCTTTACCTCCACCTTCCTATGCGATTTCCTGTGGTACTAACTCTTTCTTTTTCCTTCCTATGTTTCCATGTTGCTCTGATACAATCCAAACAATAGGAAATAGATTGTTCTTTCACCTTAGTTCTTCTGTAGGTCCATGGAAATTTTGTGTCACGGAAAACTGGTAGCTTCATAGAAAGAAAACTCTACCATGCATCTTAAATGTATTTAAAAGGTAAAGGAAAGAAAAGTGGAATGTGCTCTACCTGGGCAAAAACTAAAAGAGTCCAGTAGATCAGGGGTCTCCAACCTTGGCAAC
>AZIM01006648.1:7178-17239 GCA_000516915.1 Ophiophagus hannah | reverse complement strand
AGAGCAAAGCCATCTTGGCTTTGCTCTACTTTCCCAACGTGCCGCCGCTGCCTGCCCTGGGCTTCCTCAATCTACGAGTGGTAGACTGAAGTCAGCAACCAAAGTTATTCTTCATTGACTATGGAGAGGTCACAGAAGGGACTGTGGATTTTCTATGGTCATATTAAGTAAATTCATATATAATGAAGAATCAGTTTTAATGTTTCCCATAGATAAATATGGTCCTTATCTACAAAACATAGGCATTTTATTTTGACTTAAAAAATAAGTAATAAATAAAGTAATGCTACGTTGTCTGAATAGCATTCAGATTTGATTTATTAGTCCTAATTATTTCTATCCTACTTTATCCACCTATAGCAAGCATCCAAGTCAATAGCAAAAATTAAAGCAGAATCTACACTAGTTTAGAAATACAAGTCACTTTGCTTTGATTTCTATATCATGGATATTTGCATTTTTGTTTGTCATAGGTCTATTAAAGGAACAAGTTAATCATTTGTTTTCTGGAGAAAAAAATAGCAGATATTTTCAAGTAGAAGTACTTCAATTTCATAGGGCTGCTGTATGAATGACATATGCATTTTAATCTTGAATTTTTTTTTTACAAGTTTTACACACACATACACACACACACACACACACTGTCCCAGCTCTAAAAGTTTTACATACATTAGAACTTCTGGTCACAAACAGTTCTGACCAAGTCGGGTTCCGACCAAAAAATTCACAATTTTTTTTTTTTGCAGCCAAATCAGGTTGTGACCAAAGTTATGAAATGAATTATGGTGTATATAGCAATTTTTCCACCCATTTTTGATATGGCCCAATTTAACTTGTAAATATAGAGTAATGTTCTGTATACTCGGATGCATATTCATTTCAGAGAATGACACAAATCTGTTCAATCTGTTACTACCCATGACAAAAGTTTGCCTGAAAACTCCTCTTTTTTTATTCCTTTAAGCAGGTAAATTTTGTAAATAGGCTGCAGTGAATGATCTTTCATTTCCTTCAGTTGGAGGAATGGGCAACGTGATTCGAACTTTCATGATAAAATAAAGAAAAGCTTTGTAGTTGGATTAAATACCTTCACTCAAAAGATTTACTGTGGTAATTGTGACCAAGTCATGGCTGTTTATTTAGCAGCAAGAAAATTTTTAGAAGACAGGAGGCATTGTTGTTGTTTGCCTTGCAAATTATAAAATACCTCAAAAATTACATGGTGTCAAACTGTGTGACACAGATTGTAAAAATAATATATAGTTCTGAATTTTATTAAGAAAATTGAATCAAATTAACTATTGAGATTCCTAAGACTTTCTATGGCTTAAATTTTATCATTATAAAGGAATGATACTTGGTTGTATTTTGTACATTTTGGCAAGCCAATTATAAAGAGAAACCCTGTACTAAGTTTAAACATTGATACTTTATACATAGTGTTAAACATTAGCAGAGAATTCGTTTTAGTTGTGAGTACTTTATTTATTTAGTGTAACAAAAAAAGGCACACCAGGACAGCTATTTTGCCATGTAGCCAAATATTATCTATTCAACAACATTCCTTTTGGGTTTCACATACTGTAACACAACTTTTACCTTATCTGCCTAGTATTAAGTGTGGAAGATCAGATGAGCAACCAAACTTCCACTCATTCTATGAATCAGACTATGAAAAAGACATAATGAAACAGAAAGATCATGTCTGAAAACAAAATTCAGTGCCAAGAGTCAGTTGTAAACAGAGAACCCAGCTAAAATCCTACTTTTAAGCAGGATGATATTCCAGAAGAGACCCCTTCCCACAAGATCAATTGAGCATTTACTCTCCTAGGATAAGGGATATTAAAAATAAATACCTGTCATTTCTAGGTGTGAATACTTGCACTTCATTATCTCAGGTTTACCGTCCATCCATGTCAATAAATATAATTAATTAATTAATTAATTAAATCTATTCCATTAATTTGGGCTTTGAATTTAATTTCTGCCAAGCTGTAACTCTCAGATCTCTAGACACTGAACCCTTTATTCAGGAATTGGCTGATTTGACAGAAGGCTCCCAGACATGAGTCAGCAAATTAGCCTATTTATTGAAGACAAAAATGAAGCTATATTCACAGAAGATTTGCTATTTAGCCACAGAAATCAACATTTGAATATGAACTATGCTTCAGACTTAATTCTAGTTTTTTTTTCCTAGGCAATGGATCCTTGGCTATGTTCTTTATAGGTTTGAAAAGTACCTGATCTCCATTGAGGTAGCAACAGTTTCTAGCCCAGTTCTTGCTTTAGTAGCTTCATTAATTACAGATCTAAGTTCACAACATACTGGACCTGGCCAATTGACTTTACTTCATTTTTCAGAAATGGGAATAACAGATCCAGTCTGAACTGGTGACAATTAGTGAACTTGCTGGACGAAAATCTGTGGGGAGGTTTATAAAAACCAAAATGATATAGGTAGTCCTCAAGTTATGACCATAATTGAGCCCAAAATTTATGTTGCTAAGTGAAACATTTTAATTTTGCTCCATTTTACGACTTTTCTTGCTACAATTATTAAGTGAATCATTGCATTTGTTAAGTTAGTAACATGGTTGTTATGTGAATCTGGATTCCACATTGACTTTACTTGTCAGAACATCACAAAAGTTGATCACATGGCCCCAGGACACTGCAACCGTCATAAATATAAACCCATTGCCAAGCCAAATTTTGATCTTGTGATCATGGAGATGCTGCAATGGTCATAAGTGTGAAAAATAGTCATAAATTACTTTTTCAGTGCCATTATAACTAAATGAACTATTATAAGTCAAGGACTACCTATAGTTAGACCTTCCTTTCATACCGTCTTCTAGCAAAAAGGTTAACTCTTATTGTTTTTTTAAATACGATTTTTAATTCTCAAAGATAAAAGGCAGAAATACCAAATTACAACAAAAAAGGGAAAAGTAGAAAGGGGGGACAATGGGGAAAGTTTAAAAAGTAACATACAAGAAAACAAAAACAACATAAAAAGAACAAAAACAGTTATCTTCAATATGGATACAATTGTATAATAAATAATTTCTAGTTCAACAAAAAAGCAGATACCAAACTAAAATATAAAAGATAGATATCCTAAAAAAACAAATGGAAATATTAATGTAGATAATCTCTTGCAAAAAAAAATCTTAGCTATTATAAAAGTACTATTGTTTTATGCAACATTCATATCAACATGTTTACAATAATTTTCAAATCATATGCTAAATTAAAAGTTATTTTATTTATTTAATTATGTTAATTGAGTTAAACGGCTACTTAGCTCACAGCATTAGTGAATATTAAGTCAATGTATTTTAGATGGTGATTTTATAATCATACAGTTTGTAAATTGTTGATGGTATCATGGCATATTGTGAGTTTTCTTTCTTACGAACACTAAATGGTATACATTAAAAATATGAAATTAAAAAAAAAAAGAAACTACTGATATTACTGATCTATTTGAAAATTACCAAATGTGCATATTCTTACTTACACAATTAAAGTAGAAACAAGCTTTTTAAAAATAAATTCTTTGCCTCTACTGCAAATAATTCTTTTTCTCCTTAAAATAATTATTTTTAAAAAATTAAAAACTTTGCATTGATGGAGATTTTCATATGGATTACGGTAGCACATTATGAATCTGTTTTTTAAAAAATTGATCCTCTCGTGAGTATTCTGTCAAATTTCTATGTCATAAAGTTGGAAAGTTTTCAAGAGCCTTTCCACTTGTGAATAATATCATGCAGCAAGCATATTCATAAGTCTCTCTTTTGGCATTACTGTAGATTTAGGTGGCATTAATTAGAAGCTAGTATTATAGTGGAGGCTATATGAAGGAATAAATACCCTTTCTGGGTGACTAGAGGTTACTGAGCTGCAAATCAAAAGTGTTTATAATCAGAAAAACTGTTTCTTGCTAATTAGAAACAATACCATGACTCAGACTTAGTATTTGGAGAGTACTAAGAAGAGAAAGAGGTTAGAAAGCAACACAATCAATACAATAATTTTAAGTCCTCATCATCAGCTACTAAGGCAGCTGTCTAGATTTAAGGTTGTATCAAAAGCAGCCACATAAATTGAAACATCTCACTTTCAATATCAGAAAAGCTAATAATAATAATATGGACAAATGCAGTGCAAAATCCAGTATGAACATCTGGCTGTCTGTGCAATGAATAATAATAATAATAATAATAATNAATAATAATAATAATAATAATAATAGAATATCTATTAAAAACTATTTCTTTGTGCCTTAAAAATAATTCAAGGAAACAGCTGTATGACTTCAATTTTATTTGGTTATTCATAGAGAATATGAAATTTGCCATAGTTCTGCCTACATAGTTGTTTGAGGGAAAACATAGCTTTAAATATGGATATTCTTCATCCAACCAAACTAAGGGAATATTTAGCTTCATAACAGCTTTGTGAAATTGGTTAAAGGTGACCCTGACTTGCTATAAATACTTAGATATCTATATGGCTGAGCAATTCAGAAAAATTAAGTCTGTCTCAGAGATCAATATATTCATAACAACGGCTAATGATCATTTAGAGAAATGTGGGTATTGCAAAACTGTTAATTATTTAAATATTCAAATATGGGTTGTTTTTAAAGCCTCTGTTTAACTAATTAGTAGGTAACAACCCAAAACTTGTTTCACAAAAGGAATATGAAAGGGAAGATATTAAAACTGACAATTTGACACTTGTCCTTTACAAGCAACAATAAGGCTTGTGTATGTGTTTGTAGTTTAAGGTATAATAATGGACAAGTATAATTTCTGTTTTCCCATTTCATATGTATGAAGCCTAAGGCATACTGTTGCAATCATATGTCAGTTGTTGCAACAGAATTATTAAAGACAACCCTGCAATTCCCTGATCTTGAAAATCCTATAGGAAATTGAGAGTACAAGTACACAGTTACACATAAAAGCACAAACAACAGGTTGTAATATATTGCTAACATCAAGGACAACCTTACACAGCAGGAAAAAATAGACAGATCACATCTCAGAAGGTAAAAGTATATGTAGCTGTGTGTGGTTATTGTGATTTAGTAATATTGAAAACAGGATTTTTTTTTAAATTGTAAAATATAATTCAGCAAGCGTTTTGCTGAAAATCAAATGGACAATATTAGTTGTATACAAAATATTACCAAAGAGAACAAGGGGAAAATTCAGACTTTTAACTTTTGCTTGTAGGTGATTCAATATATCTTGCAAAAACCAAATTTTAAAAGATGGTGACTCCAAACAAACGATATGCTGTCAAAGTCATTCTGTTTGTGCATAAAGGTGTTACAGTATACCTCCATATATTGGAAACAAGTGTAGTCATAAAGAATAATGTCTGTTTTATTTGATCTTCGCTTCATCTTAAAAATGTCATTTATTAACAGAGAAATCATAGGGTGATTTCAGTAATATATTTCTATACACATTTAATACATTCTAAATAATTCTGTGCAGAATTTGATTATTTTGATTGAGAGATAGTGCCTGCAATATATACTGGCTTTTAAAATAGGGACTACTTCAAAGGAATTATTTCTATTGATGGTGGAAAAATATTAAGAGTTGTTTGTTTGTTTATTCATGACAGAAGCATCACAATTAAAACAAAGCATATTAAACTACATAAAATATAAAATGCAAGATTAAAATATGTACAAATTAAACAGATCTTGCCTAGAAACTAGCAACATTAATTGCGTTAATTAATTGTCAGCTGTTGTGAGGTATTCAAGTACACTGATCGGGGCACATAGGGCAGGTATACATATGTTGTCTGCATGCCATCACAATTGCAAAGAGAATGTTAAGGGTATAACATAGTTTCCTTGGTAATAAGCTTCCTGCAATTGCCACATCTTAAGCATGCCTTCTTTAGAATATGGTATTACTACTATTGAACTGTAATTCTGTAGCTTGAAAAGTAGCAAAGTAAAAAAAAATCTGTTCACAGGCTAACTAACTTTATAAACACAACTGGAACAAAACCATTAAAAATAAATTGTTTTCTTCAATTTTGTAAGATAACTTTTTTTAAAAAAAGAATTGCAATTCTATACTTGTTGACTTACTTCTTGAAGATCTGGAAGTAAGCCAGATGGGACTCAGTGGGATCTATTTCTGAGACATATCTGGATAACATTGAAAAGACATTATAGTCAGTCACTTTAACCCCCATTTGATGAGTTGTTTTTTGTGAGTGTAAGAGAGAAACAAATATACGAGTCCTGAACATAATTGCTCTGTTTCATCTTTACCACATTAACAATCCCTAACCAATGAACTGAAATATGTAAAATGTTATGCTTAGAAGAATTAAGTGTTTCTTAGTTTTTACTAATTCGTAAAATATTATATAGGCAAACAAGCAGTTTTCCCTACAAACCAGGAATTAGTTATTTCTTGGTTTATAATAAATCCTTGTAGTTCTAAATATATGTAAGAAGGAAGATGAGGGCTATATTAGTTCCACACTACCTAGTTCAATATTCTTTTCCCATAACTGAGTATTTGAAAGAAAAAAAGACTACCAGACTTTCTCATTTGTGTTCTTCAAAGACATCCTGTCTCCAATACTGATGAAATAAGCACCTTAACAAATAGCCATTGATAGTATTATTCCCCATTAATTTATCTCATTCTTCACTTAGTCAGATGAGGATTAGATGCTTAGATATTAGGGCTATGAAACTTAGGTTTCAAAAATAGGGAAGATTTAGAGTTTTCTAAACCTTTGTTGCCATCTAGGCCTTCTCCTTATTTTTATAGCCCTGTTACATCTTAGTATGGGGTTGACTTATGGGGATTTGTCTCTCAAAACAATATTCCATTGTCTCACAGGGCATAATTGTTACTAACAAGGCTAAGTGGGATATTTCATTAAAAGAAAAATGGCTGAAGAAATACAATAATTCACAAAACAGCTACAGTACTGAATGAGAAAAATAAATTGTGTGATTGTGGGTCAGCTGAGTTTTAAACAAGTTCCCTTTTGGACATTTTCCATGATAAATTATAGAGTACATAATAGAGAAATCGCAGTTTGGGAATTTCCATGGGTTTAGAATGTAGTGGCTGTCTTCTATACCAATAAACAGATAACTAATATTTTACAATAATTTAACTGTTCAAAAATGCATCCTATTTTAAAGTATTTCTAAGAACAAGGTTATGCAGTTTCAAATTTTCAGCCACCTGCTTCTCTGTGAAACTAAGTGTATTCTATAGTAGTATTAATTTGGAGATAATTTTCTAGAACACATTGCTTACTTCCATATGTATTTTACTTCCCAAGAAACTATCAAATTCAGGTTTGAGACTAGTGCTATCCCCTTAGAGAGTCCCAAGTGAATTTTAATTTTCAGAGGACTTCATGCACCATTTGTTGTTTATTCCTTTGTAATAGTATTATTTCCATTATGATAATAGGATTATGTTCATCATAACATGTGTTGTCTTTCATGGTGTAACCTCAACTTTTCCCACAGGAAGAGAGAGGATATGAAAGGCTTATCTGGTATAATGGGTTCAAATTAATTTTAACCTTGCTATAATAAGAAAAGTTTATTGCATGTTTAATACTAGTTGGATTTTAATATTTAAATAACAATGGCAATTATAAAATAGAATAAACTGAATTCTAATATGAGGAAGAAAAGAGACATAAATTTCCACTCATTTTGTTCAAAGTTACCTAGACAAAACATGACCATTTTTTAAATATAAAAACTAGCCATTGTTAAAATCTAAAATCAGATAAAGCTAGTTTGATGTAGTGGTTAAGGTGGTGGCTTAGAAACTAGGAGACTATGAGTTCTAGTTCCACTTTAGGCATGAAAAACCAACCTTGTGACTTTGGGCCAGTCATTCTCTCTCTCAGACCAACTCACCTCATAGGATTGTTGTTGTAGGAAAAGTAGGAGGAAGGAGTCACCTTGAATTGTATATGAAAAAAAATCTAAAAGAAAAGAATTCTTCCATTTTAAGACTGGAAGATTGAAAAAAAGGCTGGAAATTTTATTTGGTTAATGGTCAGCATTTACTGTACAATAAAACAGGCAAATATAAATAAAACGAAGTCCATAAAATAAACTTAATGGCTGGGTCTATTATCCTTTAAACACCACTTAACTAAGAAACATAATCAAAAGCTAAAATCTGTTGAACTAAACTATGAGACTAAACCTATAAAACATCAATGCATAACAAAAAAATAATTTATAATTCAAATCATATAACATAAATACAAATCACATATTTTATATTCTAGAAATTATTTTTTCCTTTTGGAATTTACAAACAATCTTAACAGTATTTTAAAAAGTTCAAAGTAGCTATGTAATTTCTACCACAGAAGAAATACTAGAGGTAAAAGAAATCTAGATTGCCTGGGTAAATTACAAATATTCTGATTCAATAGGCAGTTCAGGAAAAAAAACCCAAAACAAATAGTTTTTAGTTTTAGTGATTAGCCTCCATCTATTGCTTCTTCTTCTAACTTGGGTGCTTTGGAGAATAAGTTGTCTCCCTCTTCTTTGTGGCAGCCGCTTCGATATTGGAATACTAAATATCAGAGTATGTCTATATGGGACCATCCTTCATTAAAACCAAACTGCTATGTGTTTTTCCTAACCCAATCCAGTAATTTCTCTCTTAAATGAAGAGCCTATAAGTATTTGGCCTATTTCCTATCCAGTCGCTACTTATCCTTTCCCCACTGTGCAGCAGTATACAGAAATAATATCAATGCTCAAATACATTAAAAGGAAATAATATCAGCTGATGACTTAATTATTATAAAAATTATGTATGGTAATTTACATACACACACACACACACACACACAAGCTGCTATTGGAATTCAATCTAAACCATCACAGATAATTTTTATAGTAATTAAGTCATCAGCTGAGGTTATTCCCTTTTAATTTGTTTGACCACTGATATTTCTGTATAAATTATTGGTGCACAATGGGGAAAGGGTAGGTAGTGTTGGACAGGAAATAGGCCAGGTGTGGACGGATTTGGAAATATCTGCAGCCATCCTTGATCTGAAGTAGAATATTTAATTAACCACAGTTTTAACTAAAGTTACAGAGTATTTCAAGGAGGAAAGAGCAGGGAACATATTTTTCTCTTCTTTTACTTCTTAAATGATCTATTGTGGCGAGGTATATGGGGTTAGCCAACATTTGAAAGATTAGGGTTCACAAATCAGGATTCTAAACAGCTTCAAGAAGAAACACAATGATTTGAGAAGCCTTTAAAAAGGGTGATGATAGCTGATGACATTTTTTACTCTTAGATTTTTGCCTTTTGTTATGAGTGGGAGCTCTTTGTTTTCCTGCTGAAAACCATTCCAAACTCAGAAAGCAATTTAGTTGGTAATTTTGATTCTTTTTTGGGAGAAAGGAAATCAAAATCAAATTAAATTGAAACAGAATCAGAATCAAATCAAAATAAAATAAAATAAAATCAACATCAACATCAAATCTTGATTATGGTCATAGACCAGCATAAGTTTTCAAATCTAAATAAATATACATAAATTCCCATAAAAAACCCTGTCCTGAACCCTGAAAATTGAGCTAAATTTATGCTGCTGAATTCTAACTAGTGTGATACTGTATTTCTGTGGTATCAGCCCATGGAAGCTCCCCAACTCAGTCTTGGAAACTGATGTTGGTTTTTGGTTAGTTCTGCCCAAATCCTGTTTTTGGAGTAGTTGATATAACCCCTCATGGGGTATAAAAAGTCCACTGACCAAGCACAGCTACCCAAAATTAATTCCCCTTTTCTCAGAAAAATTGGTACAAGTAGACTGGTGTAACTCATGCTTTAGAAGCAATAACCTTTGCATAGCCTATAGGCATAGCCTATAGGCATATTTGACATATAGACAATTTGGTTTCAGAAAAAAACTATCCTGTAATCTGCAAGTCTTACACTCAAAAACATATGGACTACACAACTCAATCAGGGCAAAGCAATAGA